>CANTUQ010000002.1:8130000-8282500 GCA_947683425.1 Excoecaria cochinchinensis | reverse complement strand
ACAAAATTTCACCATTTTTTATTCCATTGCTAAATTAAAAAATTTCAAACGGAAATTAAATCCGTTGCTAAATTAGCAACGAAAATTAATTCCGTTGCTAAATTAGCAATGGAATTCAATTTCCTTGGCTAAATTAGCAACGAAAATTAATTTCGTTGCTAAATTAGCAACGAAATTCAATTTTCGTGGCTAAATTAGCAACGAAAATTAATTTCATTGCTAAATTAGCAACGGAATTCAATTTTTATTGCTACTTTAGCCACGAAAAATAAATTTTGTTGCTACTTTGGCAATGGAATTTGTTTTCGTTGCTAAAGTAGCAACGGAATAAATTTCCGTAGCTAAATTTCGTTCCAAAAATTTCCCCCCAGGTGCTGGCGCCAAATTTAACAACGGTATTGGTATTCCGTTGCTAATTTTCGTTGCTATTTTTTGGCGCTAAAATTTCCCGCATTATTTAGCAATGGAATTTTACCATTTTTTATTCCGTTGCTAAATTAAAAAATTTCAACCAATTTTAGCAATGGAATTTTTTTCCGTTGCTATTTATTACATTTCCGTTGCTATTTGCATAATTTCTTGTAGTGTCTGAGTCCAACTCAACATGAACTATAGGATAAAGATTCTACTTAAATCAGCTTAAAACCTTCCTAACACCCAAGGCTTTCGCAACAGCAGAGTCAAGAACACCATGATACACTCTGCTCCCTACCGCAACAAAATAACCCCTATGATATCTAACCATGAAAGTTGTACCTGTCTTATTTAACTACTCAAACACTGCTACGTCAGTATTTATTTTAATACATCCTTTAGGTGGAGCAGCCTAAGGAATTAAAGAATTAATCCCCGCATCCAGATTACGTTCCTCCTTCATTCTAACAGATTGCCAGGAATTAAGCGACAAAAAAGCCACATTAATAGCTGCAGTAGGAAAAGGCTGAAGATCCTACCAAACCAATTCATTCCTACATTTCCAAATTACCCAGCACAAAGATACAAAATGGTAACAAGCCTCCATATTACACGTAGCAAAAAAACCAAACCAAGAAGGCAGATCATGGAAATTCAGATTATTGAAGCAAACCCCCCCCCCCCCCCCTTTTAGACATACTTGCTTAGCAAAAGCACAACCCATGAAAATATGCATAACAGATTCAATAGCTATACCACAATGATGCCAAATTTTTTCTACATCCATACATTTTAATGAGAGAACCAATCGAACTGGAATGCATGAATGGAGAGCACGCCATATAAAGCACTTCATTTTTGGGGGCACCATTAGATTCCAGAATTTTTGCCAATATGAACCAAGTTCAAAAAATTATCCAGTTTAACATGAGTATCTCTATAGGCACTCTTCATTGTGTAGCATCCATTGCGTTCCAAAATCCATTGCCACCCATTATTAACATTTTGCCAACTCAAGGGTATACTAGCTAGTAATAAGATTCCTATCCCTTTCATTAAATATAGCCAGTAAATAAGATCTCCAACACTTATGCTCACCATCAACCAGATCTACCACTACTAAATTCTGATAACTAGGTGGGATTGGTGAAGAAATGTAGGGATTAACCAGGTTTGGTAGCCATGGGTCAGAAACAACCGAAGTGGATGACCTTTCCCAATTCGTCGCCTCAAACCCTATTTTAGAATTGATAGAGAAAAAATAAAACCACGCCAAATGTAACTTGGATTATTACCCAAATGAGCCTATAGAAGAGATGAATTTGGATAATATCTTACTCTTAAAACCCAAGCCATCAAGGAGGACGAATCCAAAATTAGGTACCAATAGTGTTTCCCCAATGTGACATGCCTCGGACCCGATCACTTCCCAGAAACCCGCTTTTAGTGCCTGAGAGGGTTTGCATTTTTTGACCTTAGGCAATCATGAGATATTTTGGACACCTCCTTCTAATGGAACACTGGAAAGATCATCTAATCTCATAAAACCTTTAGGCACTTTTGAGGTATTTTGGAGTCGCCACCCAATTTAAAAGAAATTGAGAAAGTTCGTCTAATCTCGGGGATCTAAACTAGAGAAAGATTCGAAACTTTACTCTTATTAATGCTTTGGCTAATTATAACTGGATTTTTAATTTTAAATTTCTGTCTCTCTTCTCACACGGTCATGCATTAAAAATAAAGCAAAAAACAAGCAGTAAAGAAAACAGTAAAGAAAGCGGTAAAATAAAGCAAGCCACAAAAAATAAAATAAAGATAAAATTGGAAAAAAATACAATCCCCCAAATAAAAAAAAAGTATTTAAAATTTGGGACAAAAATACAATCCCCCAAATAAAATCAAACAAAACGTAAATAAATAACAAAATTAAATAAGGAAATAAATATTCATAAATCGAGATATTATTTAAAATAGGAAAATTGGTTCCTTCATGTTCACTTTAGAAAATCGAAGAGTTATTTTTGGTATACTTTGGAAAAATCGGGATGATTGATACCATTTTAAGAAAATTAACTCTTCTTTTTAAAGTGAATTTCTATTAATTGAAATTAGGACATTGGTCCCATTTTGTTAGAAAAAAGTCCAATTTATTAATAAAATATTTTTAAGCGATTTTTAATTAACGTGCATAAAAATAAATAAATAAATTTATTACAAATTACATAATAACATCAAATAAAATAATAATGAAAAATAATAAAAATGACAAATTAAATCAAGATGATGTCTTCAAATCTCCATGGGCTCCCATTTGCCATTGGAAAGGCTCACACATAAAAAATAATTATTGAAATAAAAAAAACAAATAAAAGTGATGTTAGTAATAAAAAATGGATTAAACATATAACATATGAAAATGGAAAAATAAATAAAATAAAATGTATAATGTATGACAAATCAATTAAATGACATAATAGAAATAAGTAACTTAACATATTAACAATTCAACATACATGAAAACATAAATAATAATAATAATAATAATAATAATAATAATAATAATAATAATAATAATAATAATAATAATAATAATAATAATAATAATAACAACAACAACATTAAACAAGAATAATAAAAGTAATAATAATAATAATGATAGTAGTAACAATAGATAATAATAATAAGAGTAACAATAATGGTAATAATAATAATAACAATAATAATAATAATAATAATAATAATCACAATGATAATAATAATAAAACACAATAACAACAAAAAAGATGAACAATCAAGCAAGCAAAATAAAAAGAAATAAACAAAATATGTTAAAGTATGTTAAATAATAATAATAATAATAATAATAATAATAATAATAATAATAATAATAATAATATAAACAATCAAATGAGAACACAAGAATAAGAAATGAAAAATATTGAATTTATGATTACATCACATAAAATACAAAAATAATAGATTTAAGAGAATTTACATGGTTGCTAATTAACTATAAACAAAAAATATAATAGTGATAGAAAATGCAAAATTAAACCCAAAATGCTTACCCTCAAAATTTGATTTGATGAATGAAGGTAAATGATCAAATTCCTTATCTTGATTTGCAAAAAATAATATTAGAAACATAAAAAATGGAGGATAAATTTTATCTCAAGAACAAAAAAATTATTTTTTTTGTTTAAAAAAGAAAATTTTTAAAAGAAGAAGAAGAAAATTCCTAAAAACAAAGAATTGTTCTCTTTATCTCAAGAATTAACTTAAAAGAAATAAATTGGAATGTTTGGAGAATTTGTTCTTGAAGAACAAGAAGAAGAAGAAGAAAATATATTTTTCCTTAAGAAAATTCCCCCCTAATTTTCTATCTAAAAAATCATTTATACCTCCCAAAACTCAGATTTTTGTTGAAAAAATTAAAACAATTTAATTCCAATTAACATCAAAAAACTGAAGAATTTTGAAGGTTAAAAGACAAAAGGTTTTATAAATTAAATTCTACAAAAAAAATAAAAAAAAAACATAAATTTGGGTCAAAAATGCCAATAGGAGGCTGCAGGGGGTGTCGGGCGGTAAGGGCGAGCGATGCCCGTCGGCCGATTTTTTTTTTTAATTTTTTGCTAAAACACTATAATTTCAAAACTTACTTTTTTATCTTAAAATATATTTTTTTTAAATATTTTTAAAACACATTTTATTTACTTTTAATAAATCAATTTTGATAAGAAAACTATCACTTCCAACTTTTATTTTTGCATATAAACAGGCACACTTAAATTTATCATTGGATAATCCTGATTTAGGCTGTTTCGGAACCCAATGTCTACACCGAACAAAGCAAGATTAAAATCATGAATTGAGTGAAAACCCATACCTCCAAATTTATGAGGCCAGCACATGCGTTTCCAGGAGATCCATTATTTTTCGTACCCCACCAAAAAGAGTTAAGCATCCTTTTTATCTTTGTACAAAGACCCAAGGGCAAAAGAAATATAGACATGGCATAATTGGGGATTGATTGGACAACTGTCTTGAGCAGCACTTCCTTTCCCACTCTTGATAAGAATGCTCTGCTCCAACCCTGAATCCTCTCCCAAATTCTATGTTCAATAAAAGTAAAAATCTCTTTTTTGTTTCTGCCTATAAATGAAGGCAGGCCCAAAAAAATGATTTTTCATCACCCTCTTTTAGAGAAAACATTAAACAAATACGAGTTCTTACACTTGCAGCAATATTTATACTAAACGTGATTGAAGACTTGTCAAAATTAATCATCTGACTTGAAGTGGATGCATAAATATCTAAAATAGATTTAACTACACCGCCCTCTTGTTTAATAGCCTTAAAAAAGATGTAGCAATCATCTACAAAAAGAAGATGGCTTACTCTAGGAGCTCCAGTACAAATCCTACAACCATGTAACCAGTTAATAACCTCTTTTTGCTGGATTAAAGCAGATAAACCCTTACCTGCAAAAGTAAATAGTTATGGAGATAACGGATCTCCCTGACACAATTCTCTTTATAGAAAAATTGGACCAAGTAATTTATCTCCACAACTCATAAAATGTTCAACAGAATGCATACATATATTCTGAGAGAGACCCAAGTGGAATCGAAACCCATACCAAGAAGAATTCTTTCAACATAACTCCATTCTAAGCGGTCATACACCTTACTCATCAAGATTAATGCTATAATACCTTCTTTTCCTGGTGTCTTTTGATTCAGAAAATGCATGATTTTAAAAGCCACCATAACATTATCCGAAATAAGCTGATTTGGAACAAAAGCACTCTGAAATTCAGACACCACCAAAGGAAGAATATGCTTCAATCTATTGGGCAACATTTTAGCTACGATCTTATATCTAACATTACACAACACAATTGGATGCAAGTCTCCCATCACCTCCATATTGGTCTTCTTTGGAATGAAGACAATTGAAGTATCATTTATCCTTCAGGAATACTGCAGTTGTATAATCTTTAAATAATCATCACTAACATCAACACCTACTATATATCCCAGCACTTTTGATAAAAAAAAAATGGGTTCATACCATCTAAACTTGGAGATTTGTCAGGGTGCATAGTGAAAAATGCTTCCTTCGCATCATCAAGGGTAAACTCTTGAAGCAAGAAATCATTTAGCTCATTAGAAATCTTTCTATTCAGATAGTGTTCAAACAGTCTGAAACACTATCTAAATTAATATCATTAGAAGAAAAAATGGTTTGAAAATAATCCAAAATCACCTTTCCCATACCAATATCCTAATCGTAAAACTGCCCAGATGAATTCTTTATATGAGATATCCTTTTCTTCCTCTTTTTTTTTAGAAGCAACAGCATGAAATTATTTGGAATTAGAATCATCCTTTTTAAGCCAGGAAAGCTTTGCTCGTTGCATCCATAAAAGCTCCTATTGGAACAGTGTATCATGATACTTTTTTAAAGAGCTAGATAAAAAGGATGATTAAAAGGATCACCCTGAAGTCTCAGATGATGCAAATGCTTTCTTAAATCAGCAATCTTCTTAACAAAATTACCAGGGTAAACAGTGATATCTTTACCCCATTTTGCCAGAGCATTAGAAACAAGATGAATTTTATCATCTAATTTAATTAGTGGGAACTTTAGTCAAACATTATAGACAACACTTAAAAAATTTTCATAATGGATCCATGCATTTTTGAATTTAAACCTCCGTTGGAAATTGTGAGTAGGACTAGAATTCGCATCAAGAAAAATACGAAAGTGATATGCGGTAGTAGTGAGGAGATTAGTAACCTTGAACAACGAAATTTTTTCGATCTAGGTATTGTTGGCAAATGCATAATCGAGACAATGTTCAATCAATGAAGAACCCGATCCTCTAGCCTAGGTAAAACTCTATCCCTCCACACCCAAATCCATCAACTCTTAATCCTGTATTACAGATCTGAAACCTTGAATCAATTTTTGAGGTTGAGCGAGTCCTCCCCTTTCTTTTGAATCAACCAATAAATTATTAAAATCCCCAAGGATGCACCACGAAAGATTTGAGCTAAAACTAAGTTAAAGAAGAAAGGACTGGGACCTTCCTTTCTGTTGTGCTTAGGAACTGCCCAGTCAGCTGCCATCTTTCCGTATACTACAAAGAAACTTCAACATCAATGTGATACTTAAAAAAATTAAGTAATTTAGTAGAGCTTTTATCCTTCTAAAGAAAAGCTAGGCCTCCACTATGGCCTAAACAATCCATACCAAATAAAACTTCAAAGCTTAACATTCTTCTAACCATTTCCAATTTGTCTCTTGCACATAGAGTTTCAATTAAGAAGACAAATTGAGGCCTTTTATTTATGACTAGGTCTTTGAAGACCCGAACTGCTCTTGGGTTTCCCAGCCCATGATAATTCTAGCTTAAACAACTCATAATGGTTACCAAGACTCGCTAAATGGGCATTTTTTGAAACAAGTAGAAGTGGTAATGAATTGGAATGAGGCCCATCACACAAACTTAGCTCCCCCTCTTCTACATCCACTACACGTCATCTTTTGGGAAGATATTGAAAAGAATTAGTAGACTAGGTAGAATTATTTGGCAGGTCAACTATAACTATTCCCTTTGATATCTCTCCAATATTGTTACCTGAAAAAATAGCAGCTAACTTCTCCCCCACGTTCTCCTAAACCATTATACCCTTTCCACGATTAGATCCCCTGCCTCCATTGATGTCATCCACACTCTCATCAAAAGCCATAGATTTAGTTTATTTGTCATCGAAAAAAATATGCTCCGTCGCAAAAAAGGAGTCCCGCAACCATTTACCTCTAACTAATAGCTGTTGTTCGATTTGGTACCATGATTGTGTCGTCATATTTTTTTCTGAATAGCACCATTAGCATTCTTAAGTAATTCCATGCAATACTTGTCCACACACCCCAATAACCCAGAAATAAAACAAAAAAGTGGAAGTCTTTCATATTGGAACTTAACGTAGATCCAGCTACCACTAGTTTTCTTCATCTTTATCCCTTTCTTCAATGGAAGATGGACATCCGTTGACACTCTGATGCGCATATAATTCCTCCAAGTGCCTGTAAAATTGTTAGAATCTGCACAAACAAACTCCCCTAGGAAGTTGCCAATGCTTATAGCGACTTTTTCAATCATGAAACCCAAAGGCAAGTCATGGACTTGCACCCACAGATTAACGTGAAACAAAGGAACAACATGAGGTTGATCCACAGCTACTAACCCTTTATAAGTCAACAGATGAATATCAAAAGTCCATGGTCCACCTTCAATAACCGATTGAATATCAATCCTATGAAAAAATTGAAAGATGAAAAGATTGTATTTAACTCTTTAATAAAAACCCCCATCACAGGTCTTCAGATAGAGGCTAGCGTATTCTTTATAGCCTGGATATTGATAGTTTTGTCAGTGAGAAAATGGCCAACTAAACTCCATTGTAGTTGCGCAGATTGTTCGTTTAAATCTGCCTCCTCAAACACAATACTTGGTTCTTCATTATTTTTTATAGAAATATTTGCGCAGAGAGCCATAATGATAAAAGACTAAAGAAAGAAACATCAACGTCACAAGAAAACAAAAGCAAAGACTTGCTAGAGAGCAAGACAAAAAAAACTTGCTAGAGAGCAAGACAGTTCTACAAATACTAAATTCTTAAAATTTGAAAATTGAATTTTTTCTTAAAAAAAAATTAATTGTTCAAACTCATTAAATGGTCACATAAACAAACTCTATAAAACTCATTAAATGCCCTAATCGGTATTTTTGGCTCTAAATAGACTACATATAATTAATTTTTAGATATAAATAAACTACAAATAAATAAACTACATATAAATAATTTTGGCTCTAAATGCCCTAATTGTATTTTAGATTCAATTTCAGTTTTTATTTTTAATATTTTTAATTTTTAATTTTAAGTACCGGTCAATCGATTTATATTTATATTAAATTTTTATTTTTATGCTCCAAAAATTTTTCTTTTTTATTTCTTTCTAAAATTTGTAAAATAATATTTTTAAATATTTTTAAATTATATATCATCCTCCTTAATTATATAGAATAGTATATATATAGGATATTTGATTAAGCTTTTTATATTTTGTTTTTTATTATATATATTGATTCTTATATTTTACTTGATAGCGTTTAATGACATTTTTTTATATTTTAGAGTCTATAATTTAACATTTAATTTTATCAAAGATTTTTTATTTTTTTTATCTAATAGTAAACATGTTAAATTTCAATAAATATCGAATCCACTTTATAATATTCAAATTTATTATACAAGACAATTGATTTGGTACATCCAACGTAATTAGAGGTGGCAAATTGGGCGGGTTGGGCGGGTTTGGGTTGGGTCATTAATGGGCGGGTCACAAATGGGCCAAAAATCATGGGTCAAATACCCAAATGGGTTGGGTGGGTTAGGTCGACCCATGGGCTAAAAAATTTTTAAATATATAAAAAATTTATAATAATACGCAAATAAATTGGGTGACCCAAATGGGCCGATTTTAGTTCAAACGGATTGGGTGGCCCAAATGGGCCTCTTGAGGCACAAACGAGTCAAGATGTGGTTTGACCATTTTAATCAATTTTTAATAAAAAAATAATTTTTGATATAATAAAAGGATAATAAAATGACTAATGTAAAATAATTTGACTCAAATGGATTAGGTGGCCCAAATGGGCCCCTTGAGACCCAAACGGGTCAAGATGTGGTTTAACCTTTTTAATCTATTTTTAATAAAAAATAATTTTTTAAATAACGAGTGACTAATATAAAATAATTTGGCATAAATGGATATATAAATAGCAAGTAATTGTTCATTTCAAAAAATTAATCTTAAAAAATATTGTAAGAAATAGAAAATCAATTGCCTTCAAAACCACACATCTGGGAGAGTAAAAGCCATACCCACCACATCAAAAATAGCATTCAAGTGAAATTTAGAAAAGAAAAGGCAACAATTTTGTGCTGAACAGAGGTCACATGTGCACATAATCTTTGTATTGCAAAAACAATAGAAGTAAATAAGCTGACACATTTATCATATACCAAAACAAAAAGGCAACAAATCAAAACTGAATTGAGCTTTAAAAGCCAAATTGGTGCAACAAAAATAGATGTGCAGTGCTGGTGCTAAGTTTGTTCATCAACATGATTTCGCATCCAGCTGTTGCAACAGCAACAGATGTGCTTTTCAAGCTTCAAATGCTTCTTACTAAGAAAAGAGTCCATTAGGCTAAATGTAACGAACAACTAATGTATTGATACAGCCTCTCCTAATCATCTTCTCAATATACAACTCAGATTTCAATTAACCCTTAAACATCATCCCACAGTAAATCCATGACAACTATGTATTGAGCCTTTGCAATACAACTTAGATGTGTTTCTGATTGATACATTTTTTTGAGGAAGAATTAATCCTCAACACTAATTTCCTAATTTATACGATTAAAGTGTTGCAATCTGGAGTACAGATCAGCACACAAAGTTGCACAATAACCAGATTCTTTAGCTGGTATTAATGAGAAAGAAACAACAAATCGTAGCACAATTAAAGCCATGGCTTGTTAGGGCCCTAAGCAACCAGGATTGTTCTAATTTGAATGCCCAACCGCAAGCACTACAAACGGATACTTAACAAACTGCCTCCAAATTTAAACCAAACACCAGCCAAAAGCAAATCCATATATAATCTATAACAAATAATAAAATGGCAGCTAATAAAATTAACAACCATGACGAAAATCACAATAAAAAGCCAGAACAAGTTAATATCCCTTACATGGCAGCGAGCAAGAGAGAGAGGCGGCGAACAAGAGAAAGAGCTGCAACTGGCTTTGCTGCAATTGCTGCCTCCATTTTTAATTTCTCTCTCTCACTCTCCCTTCTACTCCTTCACTGTATTTGGCCAAGAGCTTTGGTTTTTGGAATTTTGGCCCGTTGGGCACATAAACGCACCCAAACAGGCTGTGTGTTTAACCGGGCTATTTATGGGTTGGCCCAATTGGGCATCTGGTGGGTTGAATTGGGTTTGGGTCAAATTTTTTTGGGCGGGTTGGGCGGGGTTTTTGGGCTTGGGCCAAATTTGACAGGCCTAAACGTAATGCATGCCAACAAATACAAATCGTTGGATATTTTATATTTTTCATCTAATGACTCAAATTTACTGATATATGATACACTGAACGTACCGAATCATCATCGAATTAAGGGTTTAGCTTGAGTTTAAATTTATTAAAATATTTTTGTATTAATATGTAATTTTAAATAAAAGGCTATGACACTGCCACTATGTGAAGATGTTTGGAACCAAAATTTGATTATTTTTAAATTAAGACATGCATGGTAATAGGGTGATTAAAACTTAATTATGCAATATTTTTTTTTTTGATGTTGTCCAATATTATTGTTTTTTTGAGAATATCTTTTATTTATTACTTTATTAAACTTTATTTTATAAACCTTTAAGGAATAATTTGAACCACATATAGTTCCATTTAAATAAATTTTTATTTATGTAGATTAATATATTTCAATGTTAAAACTGTTTGCCAATTAGTAATTACGCTTGTTGGTACCGAATATCATTTACTACATTTTTTTCTTTTCTTTTTAAAAGAAATTACTACAAAGTCCACAATATTTCTTTTAAGTATATTTTGATTTTAGACATTATTGAATGCCACTATATTATAACAAAAGCAACTAACAAAGTTTTAAGGACGTTTGTGGGAATTTTACAAACAATCCATCTTTTGAAAAATAATAAACCATTGTACTCTAATTATATAACACTATATGTATATATATTGGAATTAGTTCAAAACTTACTATATTTATAATAGCCCAACTAATAAGGTTTGAAGGACCTTTGTGGGACATTTTTACGAATAATCCATCTTTTACTATATTCTAATTATATAACATTATCTTTAGTTATATATTTTTTTTAGAATTAGTTAAAATCTTTAAATATAAGAAAAAGGTGTTACCTGTAGGATTTGAACACGCTTTTATTCAAAATAAAAGTGCGAACTTGTGCCATTAGAACAAAACAATGGAATCGAATTTTCTTTCAATATTTATTATCATACTCTAGCGTGCATGACAATTTTTAACCCAATTCAAATCCATCAAAAATTAGTGATCCAAACCAGAAGAAAATTCGAATGATTGAGAATTTTAGGGTCGAACCTGAAACCCGACCCAACTTGACTCCATGACTCGAGTTGAAAGAAAAAAAGAAATATTTAATTGCTTAAATTAATTTTGAGCTGCAAAAAATAAAAGGTAAGTGAAATGAAAAATAATAATTAAGTAGCGCAAAGTATATACTGCATTTCACTATTTCTATTCTTTGCATATTTCCTTTTTCGATCTTTCTTCCTTTCATGCCTTAATTCGTCATTATTTTACTACTCATGACTTATCCACCATCTTGCTTCGCTATCGCTACTCAGCTGTGCTCTATTAATTTTTTTCTCATCGAATCATAACTATTCAAACTTGAGACAAAGTATAAAGCCCCAAAAATTCTGAGTTTGTTAATAGTATATTTCCAGCCTTGAATAATACTTTTCGAGATAAATAATGCCACTCAGGACACGAGTATTATTATTTTTTTTCCAATTATGAACAGTTCCATTTGAGACAAACTTGAGAATTGAATTTGAGACAAAAATAAGTCCATTTAAGGTGTTAACTGAAATTAAAATTCGGATCACGGCTACGTAATGAATAGTGACATGTTTAACAAAGTTTGCGTGATCAAAGTTGACCTGGGACATAGAAAACAGCAAACAGACCAATATGATGAGTTATATATAATGTCCTTATATATTTTAAGTAGGGAAACAAAAAAGTCAAAGTTGACCCGGGACACCAAAAAAGTCAAAATGAATCGATTAAACTAAAAATCGAATTAAATATATCAAATAACTTATGGTTTGATTTTTAGGTTCAGTTTGATTTTTTAATTCTAACTATGACTTGAGCTCACCCTAAAAATAAGTAACTCGAAAGTGAGCATAAAAAAAATAATGACTTGATAAGTGCTAACCCAAAATGACCCGAACTCGAACCTGAACCATCTTATGCATGACTGTGTTTGCTAACCTAAAATCGTAGCAGACTATTACGGTTTCAAACTGGCATACTCTGTCTTTGACATTTGTCAGAGTTGTATCTCAAAGCTGCTATTTTGGTGTGTTTATTATGTGTTTATTGCTGCTAATTAGAGAATTGAATCCTTAAAACCTAAATCAATCATTTTCTGTAGGCTTAATCCTTATTCTTCTTCACTCAAAATTCATCTTTGTCTTCCTTTAAAATTCATTCACATCTTTATATTCCCTTAAAATCCATTCACAAAAATGTTCTAAATCCAGTTAGAACAACAAAAAACTCACGAAAGTTCAGATACATTAGTTCAACAATTTAAGTATTGGGCAAATCTCTCAAGGTGGAATGCGACTAATAAGGGTTGAAGAAATAACGTGTTGTTGAGTTGAGATAGATAGAATTGATTTTTGTCAGTTGATGAAAAATGTTTTTTTTTTCTTATTCTCTAAAAATGTACGCTGAAATTATTGAATGGATAAGTGGATTGTGAATGGCTCTTTTATGAATTTGTATATTAATTAGGGCACTTGTGTGATTTCACCATTTGGTTATGATGTTTTGGGTCGATCTTTTGTTATTTTTACCACAAAATATAGAGATTAATAATATGTCACTGTAATTCAATATAGATTTTTGGTGTTGTCTAATAGGATGCATTTTGGGTATTTGGCATTTTCACCATGGTGGTCAAATGGTAGTAGACCCTTAAATGGTCAATAATCAGTATACTAGAGGAGATAAGACATAAATTGATGAATATGATAGCTAATATGAGGAAGTTTGTACAAAAATGGATAAGTGACGTCTCTCCATACGAAAACTTTCAATGACTACAGAGATAGATCAACTAAATGCAGACGAACATGGAATGGAGATGTATGTTTTGTTAGTATGATGCCCTAAGGGATATATTTCGTGTATATTATTACATTCATTATCAACAAAAGGCATTAGTCATTATATAGTACTGTGTTCATTACATGTGTTTGATATAATCTTAAACTATTTAATGAAGTCCTAGGCATACAAATATAGTGCAAAGGAAATCATGAAGCGTTCATGATATGAGATTCCAAGTGTATGCAAATGTGTTAATACTTAAATGGTCCTTAGTTATAGTATAATAAAATAGAACATTATTAGTACGGACATACTAGCACATGTTATACTTCTTGACTAGGTCAAGTAGTAGTTCTCATAAGCTACAACTATGGTGATACTTGAAGTTAACATGTGGATGTTTGTTTAAGAAATAAGTGCATTGGAGATCTGCTAAGAGAATCTTAACATGGATACTTGATCTATGTCAGTTAAGAATCTCTACATATCAGTGGTGAAATTATCCTGAGACTTGAGGTCATCATGGTCATCTGAAGTTGGAATTCTTGTACTTTGATTCCTATGCTTTTACTCCTTCCATGGGGTATATATAGCTCAGTGATTGGGTATAGTATGAATTACTTGGAGGTAGTTGAATACCAATATAGGATTCACCACCTAGATTAGAATGGGGAACTTATCTCACCATTCTTATACTTCTTTATTTGGGAAACTTTAGCCAAAGTGGAAATGCAAGATAAATGAGATTCACAAGGGCATTTTAGGAATAAAGATAAAATTGCAAGAATGAACATATTTGAGTTTATAGAGCTCGACAATAATCCATAACTTTGAACTTAAATGAGATATAAGGATGGTGAAAAGGTTAATTGCATAATAACCGGATATGGAAGGGAACAATCATTACCATCGACTTGTTTTATTATTTGGGTAGTTGTGATGTTTAACTAGAAGCCTCTCATGACTTGTATTAGGATATATGCAAATGTCAATGGAGATTGATTAAAATTATTTAAAGAGTTTAATCATGCAAACTAAAGTTTAGAGTTGTATCTTGTACTGCCAACATGCATAGAATTTCATAGGGTTACACATATAACAGAGTATGATATGAGGTAAAATGCAATCAATAAGTTAGACATGTAATGTCAAGGAACTTATTAAGTAAGAGAAAAAGGTTTTAGGCAAATATTTAAATCTTATAATAGTTATGGGGTTTAAATGTAAATTAAAAAGCTGGATTGGTTTCTATCTATACCAACGACCATTCATGTTGATAAACGGGCATCGAAAGTAATAACCAATGGCCGTTTATTTTCATGAACATGCATTAGTTGATTCAATAAAAATTAGTTTGGATATAGACAGAATCAATGGCCGTTTGAAATGTTCAACAGCCATTAGATTAACTCAACAAGAGTCAAAAGTATAGAATGCTTGTTGAAATGCCGAGTTTGTGAATATTTGGCAAAAACATGAGCTGGGCCCATCTTAATTAACCAATCACAAAGCTTTTACTAATCCTAAACCTAATATGAATAAAATGAACTATAAACACCCTTTATAAGTCATAATTAGGAAACTAATATACATTCCATGTGATTTAGAATGACCAGCCGCAAAAGAAAAATGATTTTCTTATTTTCTTTTACGATCGAACTGATTTTACTATTCCCTAAATCGATTCAATCTTTGCAAGATGTGAGACATTCTTGGATCATATTTCTAGTCTGGATACATTAGAGGTGTTCAAGATTGGTCACTAGTGATTTACGAAAACCCTGTGAGAAGGAATAAAATAATTGATAAAAAAAAAAATCTCAGTTAAAAGTTTTGAAATATAGCCTAGGGCTTTGTTATAATTATTTTGACAAGATCAATCCTCTTGTAAATTTTGGGTCATTTATTTTCCGTTATTCATGTATGTGATTTATGAGACTTGTAAAATCCAACGGTGGTATCAAAGTCAGGTTCTGTCAAAATAATTATTAATTGATTACTAAGGATTATTTGTTCAACTGTGTAAATTGGAAATTAGGGTTTATGCCATATAATCAAATGGCTTTTGTGATTAATGAGATTAATTGATGATTAATTAATATTTAAAGCATGTATATAAGATAAAATGTAATTTAATTAGGGTATATATATAAGATTTTGATGTATAAATGAAGATTATCGTTTGATTTTTGGTTCATTGTGCGATTGAAATTGCAAAAAGTTTATGATCACAGTTTTCCAATTCCAACAGGTGTTCGCATAAGCCAACGGCCATTGGACTTGGAAAATCAGCATCCAATGAATGTTCACTTGGTGAATGGGTGTTGGATTGCACAATTAAGCATATCAAAGAGCGTTCACTATTTTGAAAGACTATTGATATGAATTTTATTACAAAAATTCATATAGTAGCATGTAACACTCCTTACTTGTACGTAGCGAACTACATCTTCGAGAGATGTGTCACTATGACTGATAAGCAATGTTACCCAAAATAACATGCAATCCAGGTAGTCTATACAACATTAATTAACAATCATTGTACTATATCCGCAAATACAAAATTCTTTTATGTTGGTTAGCGACATACATTCCATTCATTAGACAAATATAACTTTTCTTGCGCATTAATTTAAAGTCATTCACACCATATAAATTACATCATCACATAATTCTATATATACAATGCTACATGATAACTTTATATACAACCCTTTTAATTTTACACACCATAATTCACAACATTACATCCCAAAATTATTAACTATCACAACACATCAGCATATAAAACCTACAAAAGAAATGCTTGCCCCTATTGTGTTGGCTCTTGGGGATGTGAGTTTGTCCCTCCAAAATTGCTATCACCTACACCTATATGGATGGAGACCGTGCTAAGCATAAAGGCTTAGTGAGGAAACATGAAATAGATGACCCCTCATAGAGGTCACTAGTGCATAACACATGCACTTGAAACATGCTTATAATAATTAAATGAAAGCATCTACAAAAAATAAAATGATAGTTATAATTAAACATAAATAAAAGCTCTATACATTGAACCATATTCAGATAACTCACATTATTCAATACTTTTCTTTACTTGTACATTACCTACATTTTCATAGTAGTGGATAACGGGTTGGACTCAAAGGTACCAAAAGGTAAATTACATTCTTTTCACATACACGTAGGGATCTAAGCAAGATCCATTAACACATAGGGATCCATTAGGACCTGAAACACATAGGGACCTAAATGGGGTCCAAAACCATAAGCTGCAATGATAGTAGACCCTATAGGAATGCCTATCTATCCACGACTCGATTATTGCATGCTCTTACTTTAAATTGTATTCATTTGGTTTACATTAACCACACATATCATCATGTTAAAGAATAATCAATGATATTCCATACCTTACCAATTGTCCCTTCCAGTTCATTTTGTTTTCCAAACTGTTATTCCGATTTCTTGCCAGTTATATTGAGTCCACATCAAAAATCATCTCAAATAAAAGGAGCAAAATAATATATAAAGCAAAGTTGGGAGGGTCACACGGCGGTCAGGAAATCCTGATAGATGTGTCAACCAGGACACAAGCATTAAATTGAAAGCGGACTGCCTTTAAACGGCGATCACAAAATACCATAGGCAGTAGACAATTTTACATGGCGATCAAGAGTTCCAGACAATCGTGTAAACTAAGGGATCTAAAAGATTCCAAAAAGATACTATCCAGAACGGTTTTACAAGCGGTTAAGGCTATCACACGGCGGTCAAGAATTTCTAACCACCATGTGACTTCATTTTCAGGCCAAACTAATGGGACAAAACCATTTTACATGGCGGTTAGGAAATCCTTACCACTGTGTAGCCCTGTTTTATTGCATGTAAACTTAGAATTCATCAGGGCCACAGACTTGACTTAACTTGCACACTCCAAATGGATTAGTAAACAACATTTTTAGTTAAAATGCCTTCTAAACATTTGATCCCCTAGATGTTAACTTTCCCATGGCATAAATTTTATGTCAATTGGACATCTAAAACTCCAAATATAGTCTACACAATCCAGACTGTCCTTATTGGGCTGGCTGAACCCCTAAATTAAGTTTAAGCTCATTTTAGAGGATCTTAGAGCCAGAATCAACCTAAGGCTATTTCTAGAAAAAAATACAGATTTACGTTTTAAATTTTCAACCCAATAAAAATTATGCAATTTGGAGTTGTATAACTCCACTTATACCCGAAATAATCACTAAGAGTCAGACAAAAATTTGGGGCAGAGTTTTCATCTAAAACTCATAATACCCCAAGTTGAACCAATTCAACTCAAATCATAACAATTCATTCCCAAATCAGTTATACACATTTCAATTCAACAAAATTATCAAATTACATGCAATAAACATTAAATTTCCTAAACCTTTCTCCGTGACTCTTCTTTGGCTTCAATTTGATATTCCTTCAACCACCTTCTCTTTCCCTTTAGCTCCAATGGCTTTCTCCTCTACAATAAGCATCATAAGCTATCAATTACATAAAATTCACAATTCTCAATCCCAACCCATGGTAGAAAAAAAGAGAAGAAAATAACTCCTAACTTACCTCTTTAAACTTGCACACACACTCTTGAATTAATTATCTAACTTGAGTGGCAATAGAGCAACAATTGAATGGAGGTTTGAATGAGTTTATTGAGGGAAGGTGTAAGGCCTCGACTTCTACCCTAGTCATTTGAACACCATTACGGTACAAAAGTGGCTTAGGTTGTGTTTTTGGTCAAGTCTGTGTGTTAAGGACATAACTGGTATTATTTGAAAAGTCAGGGTTAGATTTGTCATTTAATCCCTATGGACTAAAGTGTATAAAATAAGAACTTATATATGTCAATGCATGAATTAAGTTAAATTAATTGGTTAATGCATGATTTAAGAACCTGGAGCTAATTCTAGCTTTAAGTGTGTCAAAAATAGCAAAAACAAAAGGGTTTTTATTTTATCCTTGTCATAGGAGCAGTTTGGGTTTTTTGAGACATATCTGGAGTTTTAGACGTCCAAATAACCTGAAATTTATTCCATTAGAAATTTAACATCTAGGGCAACATTTGTTAATCGGAACTCTTTAGTAGAAAATGTCATTTGCTAGCTCTTTTTAGACGTGCAAAGTTGGGGTCGAAGTCTGCCCAAGTGCAGACTTGGTACCGAGTCGGCACACTGGGCACCAAAGGCTGCTATGCCGACTTGGCACCAAAGGTTGCTATGCTGACTTGGAACAGCATGCCTCTGTCATGATTCATCACATGAGTGATGACTTGTGATAGCCCTTCAGCTCCCCCTTTGGTCTCCTTCGGTTTGCATGTCATTTTTATTCCATTGTTCAATAGTGCATTTTCATGCACAAATAAGACAAATGTTTGGATACTAATAATTTATTCATAGAATAAATATTCTAAGACGAAAGGAAGTTTATATATGACACTTATATATATATATATATGGAATAATTATGGTAATTTAATATGCAATATATATATAAAATAATTGTTGTGATTTAATTAAATGGCATAATTTTTATATTAATTATTGTATGAGTTGCTATATGATTTTAATTATAAATTTAATGTGAAATTATTGGCATAAACTAAAAATATTCATGGGATTATTGTAGACACCGGGTCTTGAGGCAGTCCAGGTCAAAGTTACCCGATGAAGAGATCCACGTTGGTTTCCGAAAAAATGGATGGAATTCGGAGGTTTTTGTCTTTCGGTTTCATAAGGATTAAAATCTTTTTCTCTATAGCGTGAGGTTTTGAAAGAGTTCGGGAAATTTTGCTTGAAATTGGAAGTTTTGCTCCACAGACGGGATGACCGTATGAAGTAGGGACGCCCGTCTCTACTTGGGGTGATTCCCGTCTCTATGCTTAGTAGGGACGGCCCGTCTGTAGCTAGGGACGGACACGTGTCTAAGTAGGGACGCCCGTCCCTAGTCCCGCGTTACGGCCCGTCTGTATCCAGATTTCCACGCGTGCCCTTAGTAGGGACGCCCGTCGGTAGTTGCAGGGATGCCCTTCGGTAGTGGATCTGATCAGATAACGCCGGTTTTGATAAAATTTAATCTCAAATCTTTTAAAAGGGATAAGTTTTGGTAAAAAATTGAATTTTAAAACCACTTCTAAAATTCAAACTTTAAACTGATGCTTATCTTATTTTGTCTCCAAAAATTCTATAAATTGAGAAGTAAAATTCATTATTTGGGGTTAGAAAATTTGACAAATTTTTATGAGGAAAATAACAATTTTTTGAGAGATTGGATTTTTGAAAAGGTTTCTTTGTGAGCAATTTATCAAAAATCTATAAAATCTCTGTTTATTTCAGAATTTTATTTATAAAAATTCTTCCAATTAATTGATTTCCTTAAATCTTTCTTGCGAATTAAGCCAATTTGAGGTAATGAAATTCATTCGTTTCCATCAATACAGCTAATTCAAACATTCGATCGCTATCAAATTTTCAAGAAGGAAAAATACAAATTTTCTTACTTTGATCTATTTTTATTTGATCCTTGTGGAGCGTGCGGGGACCGAAACCATTCGATATTCACCCAAAAAGGTAAAATCCGAGGGTAAACATTCTGGATTAATACTTGTGTGATTTAATTAACTTATATTAATTGTTTTCATTTTTTACCCTTTTTTATCTTTTAACTCATTTCTTTTAAAGTTTCCTATTATTTTCCTTTCTTTACTTTATTCACCAATTTTTGACACTGACATGTTTATTCCTATGAGTTATTCTCTAACCATTTGGAATTGGAATTGTAAATGATGATGGTCGAGCCAATCTGAGGATTTCCATACGGGTTCTTTCTCCACCCTTACTTTTTATTCATGTTATTATTAAGATTATTTCAATGTCGTTAAAGTGAAAAGGACCAAATATTTTATAGTAATTAATTTGGGGTTTTCTCGAAAGCTGTGGACCAATGTCCTGTTTTTAACCAACAAAATTGACATTTCTTAAAAATCAGTTTGTAATGAATATGCATGGCAGGACCAATGCCCTCACTCCAATGAATATCCCATTTTCTGTATGATTTATATATTTTTTTTATAATGGGGGTTGTATTCCGCCCCTAGTTTTATTGTAATTTATTTTGAGGATGTTTATTTTAATAATGCTTTATTTATCGCTTTTGACGTGAATGATTACGCCTTAATTAAATGCATCGTGTGGAAAGTTGGTGAAACAATAAATTCAAAACTTAATTATAATATTGATCAAGGTACAAATAAATGAGAAGTCCCGAACTCACTCTGGTCTTTAGGGCTCAATGAGGCGAGAGGTCTAGGACTTCCAAGACACCTCTTGAGTCTCACCAAAAGACTAAAATTTACAATCCTAGGCTCCAGGGGGTAGAGGCAGAGGCCTACAAGATCTCTCTGGCTAGCCCAAGATGGATATGTATGCGTCATCTTAGGCTCGCTGAGGCTAGATGACCCTTTCCAATGTTCTATTGGGTGGCGACTCCAAGAAACGTCATTGTTGCCCAAAATAGACGCACTTGTAAATATCTTACAAGTTTTATGAACCTCTCCTGATCGCCCTAAAGCGGGCCCTCGGGAGGCCACAAGGTTCGGCGCGTGTCACAATTATATTATGAATTTATATATGCAATTTTATTGGATATGATAGAAATTGAAAGGTTTATTACGATTGGTTCTTAAATGATAGAATTTTGGTGACCGAATACTCTTAGCATTGCAATCTGAACAAACTAATTTAAATGAACAATAGCCTGCAAATATCGAGGTGTGGATAGATAGGCATGCCTATAGGGTCCTCTGTCGCTGCAGCCTATGTGTTTTGGACCCCGTTTGGGTCCCTATATGCTCTGGATCACAATTGGATCCCTACATGTTTATGGATCATGCTTCGATCCCTATGTGTATTTTGCTATAAATATGAATGTACCCTCGGGTACTGTGACGCGCGCTGGACCCGATAGCTTCCCAAAAACTCGCCTTTAGGGCCCGATAGGGTTTGGGTCTTTTGATCTTGGACAATCATGAGATATTTTGGACACCTCCTTCCAATAGAACACTGAAAAGATCATCTAATCCCATGAATCCTTTAGGTACCTTTGAGGTATTTTGAAGTCGCCACCCAATTTACAAGAAATTGGGAAAATTCATCTAACTTCGAGGGTCTAAACCAGAGAAAGATTCAGAACTTTACTCTTATTAATGCCTTGATTAATTATAACTAGATTTTTAATTTTAAATTTCTATCTCTCTTCTTACACGGTCATGCATTAAAAAAATAAGGCGAAAATCAAGCGCGAAAGAAAGCAGTAAAAAGGTGGTAAAATAAAGCAAGCTAGAAAAAAATAAAAGAAAGATAAAATTGGGACAAAATACAATCCCTTAAATAAAAAAGTGTTAAAATTTGGGACAAAAAATACTATCCCCCAAATAAAAACAAACATAACATAAATAAATAGCAAACTTAAATAAGTAAATAAAACTTCATAAATCGGGAAATTATTTGGGATAGGAACATTGATTCTTTCATTTTCACTTAAAAAGTTGAAGAGTTGTTTTTATGCATTATCAGGAAAATCAGGATGAGTGATCTCATTTTGAGAAAGTTAACTCATCTTTTTAAAAGTGAGTTTTTATGGGTTAAAATTACGACATTGGTCCCATTTTATTAGGAAAAGATCCCAATTTATTAATGTAAAACTTTTTTGTGACTTTTAATTAACGCGCATAAAAATAAATAAATTTATTATAAATTACATAATAAAAACAAATAAAATTAAAATAATAAAAAATACTAAAAATACTAAAGTATGACAAATCCCACCAACATGGTGTCTTCAAGTCTCCATGGGCTCCCATTTGCCATTGGAAAAGCTCACACAATAAAAATAAGTATAGAAATAAAAAACACAAACAAAAAGCGATGTTAGTAATAAAAATGAATTTAAACATATAACATATAAAAATAAAAAAAATAAAACGCATTATGAGTGACAAAATAATTAAATGACATGATAACATAAATAACTTAACATATTAACAATTCAACATACATAAAACATACATGATGATGATGATGATGATGATGATGATGATGATGATGATGATGATGATGATGATAATAATAATAATAATAATAATAATAATAATAATAATAATAATAATAATAATAATAATAATAAAGATGAACAATCAAATAAATAAAAAGGAAAAGCAATAAAGTAAATAAAACATGTTAGATCTATGAACAAAATCACACAAAAATAAAAACAACAATAATAGATTTAAAAATCTACATGCTTGCTAATTAATCATAAACAAAAATTAATAATAAAATAAAAATAAAATCAAGTCTAGAATGTTTACCCTCATATTTGAATTTTATGAATGAAGGTGATGATCAATTTCCTTATCTTGATTTATAATAATAAGATTAAAAAAAATAAAATAAAATATAGAAGACAATTTTTATCTCAAGAGCGAAAAATTAATTTCTTTTTCTCAAGGAAAAAATTATTAAAAAAAGAAGAACAAAATTCTCAATAACAAAAAATTATTCTCTTTGTCTCAAGAATTAATTTATAAAATCAAATTAAAATATTTGGAGAATTTTTCTTGAAAAACAAGAAGAAGAAATTATTTTTTTTAAGAGAATTCCCCCAAAAATCAAATTTTTGTTGAAAAAATTAAATCAATTTAATTCTTATTAACACAAAAAAAACTAAAGAATTTCAAATGTTAGAAGGAAAAAAGGGTTTAAAAATTAAATTCAACAAAAAAAATGAAGAAAAACATAAATTTGGATCAAAAAAACGTATGTGGGTGATTCTGGGGGCGTCGGGCGCACAATAGGGGCGCGCAACGGGAGTCACTGCGCGCGCACACGATACGAGCGACGCCCAGCGCGCGCCCTGAGTTGCGCAAGGCACGCGGGCGAGGGATGCCCATGCGTGGCCGACGGCCGAATTTTCTGTTTTTTTAAAAATATAATTTTGACAAAAATACTGTAATTTCAAAACTCCCTTTTTTTATTTTAAAATAATTTTTTTAAATATTTTTAAAACATATTTTTATTTACTTTTAATAAATTAATTTTAACAAGGAAATCATAACATCCAACTTTTATTTTTGCCTATAAACAGGCACAATTAATTTCATCATTGGGTAACCCTAATCTAGGTTGCTCGGGACCCAGTGTCTACAGTTGCCCCCAATTTTTAGGAGGCTAGTGCATGGGTGCATAGGTGAGCCAAAATTCAGAGAAAGGAAAGAGGCGCGTACCTAAGGCAGCCTCCTGAAGAACTTGCTGCTCCCTGAAGAACAGTGTTGTGATTTGAAAGTTATCCTTCCGGATCGCACCAAGTCGCTGACAAGACTATGAAATGCGGTTATTCTAGAATATCACCGAGCCGTTAAATAGACTACAAAGTGATTGCACCGAGTCGCTGACAAGACTACAAAGTGCGGGTATTGAATATCACCGAGCCATTAAATAGACTACAACGTGATTGCACCGAGTCGCTGACAAGACTACAAAGTGCAGGAAATGAATATCACCGAGCCGTTAAATAGACTGCAAAGTGATTGCACCGAGTCGCTGACAAGACTACAAAGTATAGGAAATGAATATCACCTAACCTTTAAATAGACTGTAAAGTGATTGCACTGAGTCGCTAACAAGACTAAGAAATGAATATCAACCAGCCGTTAAATAGACTACAAAGTGATTGCACCGAGTCGCTGACAAGACTACGAAATGCGATTATTCCAGAATATCACCGAGTCGTTAAATAGACTACAAAGTGATTGTACCGAGTCGCTGACAAGACTACAAAGTGCAGGTGTTGAATATCACTAAGCCGTTAAATAGACTACAAAGTGATTGCACGGAGTCACTGATAAGACTACAAAGTGCAGAAAATGAATATCACCGAGTCATTAAATAGACTGCAAAGTGATTGCACCGAGTCGCTGACAAGACTACAAAGTGCAGGAAATGAATATCACCGAGCCGTTAAATCGACTACAAAGTGATTGCACCGAGTCGCTGACAAGACTACAAAGTGCAGGAAATGAATATCACCGAGCCGTTAAATAGACTACAAAGTGATTGTACCGAGTCGCTGATAAGACTACAAAGTGCAGGAAATGAATATCACCGAGCCATTAAATAGACTACAAAGTGATGCACCGAGTCACTGATAAGACTACAAAGCGCAGGGGTTGTCTTGGATTGAAAGGATTTGGAATATTTGGAAAAACTTAATGCTCCGAAGGATAATGCTCCAAAGAGAATGGGATTACCTTGGAAGAAGGACTTAAAGGTAAATGCTCCGCAGAGGCTGAGAGTGCCTTAGAAAAATGACTTAAAGATAATGCTCCGAAGAGGCTGAGAATGCCTTAGAAAAAAGGACTTGAAAATAATGCTCCGAAGAGGCTGAGAATGCCTTAGAAAAAGGACTTAAAGATAATGCTCCGTAGAGGCTGAGAATGCCTTAGAAAAAGGAATTAAAGATAATACTCCGAAGAGACTGAGAATGCCTTAGAAAAATGACTTAAAGATAATGCTCCGAAGAGCTTGAGAATGCCTTAGAAAAAGGAATTAAAGATAATGCTCTGAAGAGGCTAAGAATGCCTTAGAAAAAGGACTTGAAATGCTTTGAGAAAAGGACTTGAAGCTTTGAAAATACTAAGAATGCTCGAAAGAGACTTGAAATGCCTTGAGAAAAGGACTTAAAGAGTTACCTCTTTATGGGCTCACATGATTTCAACTTGTGTGGGCTTTATCTTGTTGAAGTTTTCTCTTGGTTCGGCCTTTTCCTGTAAAGTTATTGGCGCAAAAGCTTGTACAAAAGATTGATTGTGCATATGGAATTATGTGTGTGAAATATATATACAAGGCTATACACACGAAATATGCACAAAGGATTATGTACAAAAATTATGTGAACACAACTATATGTGTAAAGGATTAAATGCATACGATATGCGCTCGTGATATGCAAGCTCTACATGTGCAAAAAATTATGAGTTACATGTATAAACAAATTATGTACATGGGATGTGCGTGAAGAATTACATATGCGAAATATATATAAAGTTCATGCATGTGTGAATGCATGTTGGGGCATCGTGAAAGGGTATGCACGTGTAAAGTTATGCAAAGAGATAGGCGAAACAATGTACACGCGTGATATGAAAAAATGGATAGACCACATCCTAGGTGGTTAAGGGACTCGTTGAGGGTATTGCTCATATTATTTGACGCCCCCAGTGATCTAGAAAGGTGTCATCTTGGCTTAGGAATTCTGACCCGTAAACTCTTCAGAGAGAACTACTAGGTGTGCATCTTTGTCCCTGATCGATGAGCATTTTGCTCCCAGGATTCTAACTCATGTCCTGAATTATGCATTATCCACCTGAAGGGATATTATTTTGCGCCGCCTTATCGCTCCAAGTACTATTAGTCATTTATTAACGGTAGTGCGTCCCTTGTAGATTTTCACACTAGCTTTTCTTTGTGGGTAATGCATCCCTTTAGAGATTTTCACATAACCTTTTGCCTAGAATGGACCCAACCCAATTGTAGACATCGGGTCCTGAGGCAGCTTAGACCAAAGTTACCCAATGATGAAAATGATGCTTGTTCACAGGCAAGAGGACAAATGAAAGTGACGGTTTACTCGGAAATACTTTTTGTTTTAAATTAAAAAAAAAATTGGCTTGGAGGCTTGCTGGGGGCCTGTGGGGGTGAGGCCCATCTCACGTTGGTGAGATGTAGCCTCACAACGTGGGCCCATTTCATAGGTGAGATGAAAATCTCACCTGCCTCACGCTCCGCTTACTGCTCCAGCACGTCCCTTCTCCATGTCTTCGGGAGGATTTGGTTTGAAAGTATGGTTTATGCTTGATTGGGTGAAAAAGAAACTAATCCTATTGAGATATTAAAAGAGGAGTTGAAAAACAAAAAAAAATTATTGGAGGGAGCTGAACTGAAAAGAGAGCAAACACAAAGAGAAAAGCTTAGAGAGGAAGAAAGGAACGGAAAAGAAAGAAAGAAAAAAACATTTTGAGATTTGTTTTGAGAAAAAGAAACAATTTCTTAATGTTTAAAAAGTCCATCATTTTTGTTTTTCATCAACGTAATTTTCATTAAAAAGTTTTTGAGTCTCTGTTTTAATCACCATCTCAAGAAGAGCAAAGAGGGAAACAAGAAACCTTTCATTTGCAGATCAAAGATCAATATCTGAGGGTAAATACTGAATAGCCATCTCTCTATTTCTTTTCTTTCTTTCTTTCTTCTTCTTTTTCTTTCTTTCTTATTTCTTTTCTTTGTTTTGCAGTACCTGTTACTTCTCCTCATTATATATATTAATTTTTAGTTGTTGTTTGATTTTATTAACTTGTTCATCACGTTTGTTGTTGTTATGATTCATTAAGCATGTTCATTGCTTTAATACGCATGTTTTGATTGCATGATGTAGTGTTTGTTGGTCTGTTATTAGTCCTCTGTTCATCCCTGTTTTCACTTTATCTGTTTGTGTCTTCGTTCTTCATGAGTTGTGCTCTTGCTTTCTCTTCTTTTCCTTTCTGATCGGGCCATTTTTAGTTCTTTTTCTTTATTTCCCGATCGGACCCTAATCTCCCGGTCAGATTGTATTACTGGTTTCCTGATCAGACGGCGTCTTGGATTTTGCTTGCTCAGTCGCGTACGCATTTCCCTAATCGGATTGCATGGCTCGTGCAATGCATGCACGAGTCGTGAATGCATTGCACGACTCGTGCAATACATTCAGGAGTCGTGAATGCATTGCACAACTCGTGCAAAACATGCACGACTCGTGCATGCCCGATCTCTTTCCCCTTCCATTTTTTCCCCTGGTTTGTCCGACCGTCTGAGTGTAATGTATATAATATAATATGATTTGCTTTGTTTTTATCTTGTGTGTTTTAATCTCGGTTCTCTTTGTTAATCTATGGTTTTTTTACTTAGCTAACCTCCTTTGGTTGTGTTCTGGTCGTTGTTGAATCTTTATTTTTAGTTTATTTAATTCTTTCTTTTTACTGGTTTCTATCCAAATGTTTGTTTATGTGGTGTTCATTTAATTTAATTAGTAAATGCATGCCATTGGGTCTGGTGTTGTTGATTGTAGTGTTTTAAAATTAAAACCCCTTGTTTTTTCTATTGGAACGAAGCTGTTTTTGTTTGACAGAGCAAAAACACAGCTGAGTTTCGAAGAAAACACAGCTGTGTTTTTCACTCTATCCCGTTCTTTTATTTTCCTTCATTTTCTGCATGCTGCATTTGCTTCTTTTATTTTTTTTATCTCTTTTTACTGCAATTATTTTATGTTTAATTATTTTTATTTAATTAAGTGTTTATATTTGATTAGTTTAACTGATTATTTATTTGATTGATCTATTAATAGTTTTAATTAATTATTTTATTCAATCAATTTATTTATTCATTAATTATTTAATTTACTTCACTAACATTTTATTCATTTTGTTTCATTTGTCTCAAAAATTATTTATCTTCGCAAGTTACAATTGTGCTTGGGTCGGAGGATCGGAGATAAAGGACCTTTGATTTTAGGGTTTGCATTTTAAATTTTGTATTTTCTTTTATTCTATTATTTTTATGTGTTGTGTGTAAAATATATTCTTTTTATTATCCGTATTATAGAAAATCACATTTTTTTAATAACTAATAACTTGGGACTTTTCTTAATAAATTGGACCAATGTCCTATTTTAGCCAATAAAATCTCACTTTCAAATGGAGAACTAAATTTTCATAAAATGGGATTACTCATTCCAGTTTTTCCAATGAATGCCCAAAAAATGGTTCTCTATTTTTTACGTTAATAAAAAAAGGAACCAATGTTCCTAAAAATAATAAATGACCCGATTTATGTATGATTCATTTTAATTACTTTTATGCATTTTAATTATTTTTATTCTTTCCTTTTTTGGAGCCCTTGTAATTAATTTTGGGGCAAATTTTATTTATTTATGCTTTCTTATTTTATTTTGGGGGATTGTTCTGTCCCATTTTTTTGTTTTGTAATTTATTTTTGGGGGATTATTCTATCCCAATTTTCATTCGTAATTTATTTATTTACTTATTTTTTTATTTATCGCTTTCAATATGCTTGCAAATGCGCTTTAAATTCAATTCACAATCACATGAGATGAGAAATGGAATTTTTATTTCTTAAAAACTCATTTATAGACTTAAGTCATTAATAAAAGTGAAGTTCCGAACACCATCTTTGGTTTAGATAAATAGTGGTTAGAGACGTTTCCCAATTTCTTATAAATTGGGTGGTGACTCCAAAATACCTCAAAGGTGCCTAAAGGCGTTATGAGTCTAGATGATCCTTTCCAATGTTCTATTAGAAAGGAGGCATCCAAGATAACTCATGATGCCTAAGATCAAAAAGACGCAAACCAATCCCTCGAGTCCTATAAGCGGATTGAGCGAGGGCATTTGCTAGGTTCGGCACACGTCACAGTGGCGACTCCACTTGGGACTTATCGAAACTTCGCTTCAAAAGTGACTTAAGTTAAAATTATAATTGGATTATTAAGAATCAAAAATTCCATTTCTAATCGAAAATGCATTACATACATTAGAGTCTTAGAATTATATTAGTTGGTCCCCTATTTACCCCGGTGCATTCCTAAAACATGACCCTACTTTCACTCATTGTAGGGAAGTGCTCGGGATAATCACCAGCCAAAGCCTCGTACCATCAAATGGTATATCAAATGGAAACCCAATTGGTCGCTATGCTCGTGATGGGCTAGACCCGTTGGCAGGGACCATGCTTGGGTAGACATAAAATAACACCACCTTTGATTGAAGCCCATGTAATGGCAATAGATACTCCCACTAGGTGAAATGTACCATAATACCGCGCTTGCTATTTGTGTAACACCCCCTCCGCCGCCCCTGTTGGAAGGACGATGGCGGGCGCGTTACCCGACGCTCACTCACTATATACAAATATACATGCACTAAGCGGAAGCATTTACTAATAATAATAAAAGAAAACCATATATCATACAATTAAAAATTCTTTATATACAAAATCCAAGTAAAGTGGAGTCTCCACCTAATAGAACATTGGGAAAGGTTGTCTAGCCTCAGTGAGCCCAAGATAGCGCTGCTGTGTCAATCATAGGCAAGCCGGAGGTGTCTTTGAGGTATCCACCCTAATGACAGAATGGTCCTCTAGCCTCATGCTTGGGCAAACCAGAGGTGTCTTGGAGGTATCCACCTTAATAGAACATTAAGATGGCCCTCTCGCCTCGTGGCGCCTAGGAATGTGCAAATTTGATCTTTTTACGGGACACAAGAGGTGTCTTGGAGATTTTCACCCCAACAAAATGCCGAGGTGGCCCTCTCGCCTCATTGAGCCTAAAGACCAGAGTAGGTTCGGGACTTCCCATTTATTTATGCCTTGGTTAGGTTTATAATCGAGTTTTGAATTTATCGTTCTTCCAATTCCTCATTCAATTCAGTGCAATTAAATTAAAGCGCAAGTTATTCATTAAAAAGAAGCGATAAATAAAGCATAATTAAAGTAAAGTGCATGAAAATAGATTACAACAAAACTAGGGGCGGAATACAACCCCCATTGTAAATAAAATACAAAGCATGCATAAAACGGGACATATATTAAAGATGAGGACATTGGTCCTCGCATGCATATTTATTATAAAATGGTTTTGAGGCGTCGATTTTGGATGGAGAAAATTGAGACATTGGTCCCATTTTTATTAGGAAAAATACCAAATCAATTAATAAAAATGATTTAGTGACTTTCTTTCTAGCGGGCTTAAATAAACAATTTTATAAGAAAATTACATGGCAAAATAAATGGAAAAACCAAATAAATAAAATATTATAAATGAAATAAATAATTACTTAATCCCAAACGAGCCTTCTGAATCTCCCCGTGTACTCGCAAAAATACCCAAGAGGGAAAATGACATGTAAAATAAAAATAAAACACAAATAAAATAATGTTAGTAATTAAATCAATTAAAATCAATTAAATATAAAATAAATGATAAAAATAAAATAAAATGAGATAAAATGAAATGATATCAAAATAACAAATGAATTAACATGTTTACAATTTAAAATAAATGAGAAAAATGTGTTATGAATAACAAATGGATTAAAAGATGTAATTGGAATAAAATACAACATGTTAATTAATTAATATGTAAAAAATATGAACATGATAATAATGACAATAAATAAGTGAACAAAATATTAAATATATGATAATGACAATGGAAAAGAATAAAAAAATGATTAAATAAATGATATGGTTAATTGATGTATTACAATTAATATAAAACCTTTACATGGTAAAAAATATCAATTAAAACGAATTTATTAATGACATGTTAAAAATAATGAGAAATCAAAGCAAAATAAATTATTTACATATTAGGAATTAAAAGAGATCAATATTCACATGAATACAAATGTAATAAGATATATACATAACAAAACAAATATAACAACAATAGATTAAATAAATAAATGAGAACAATAAATAGATTATTGAAAACAATAAAATATACATGAATAAGAATAACATCATATATAAACAAAATAAATATAAGCAATGAAATAAATAAATAATTGAAAATAATAAAAATAAACATGAATAAATTAAATATGAACAAAAAGAATAAGAAGAACAAGTCCGGAATATTTACCCTCAGAGCTTTGGATTCGATGAAAGTAAAAAGGATGATTGATTTCCTTGTTTGTGATTTGCAAAACTTTTGAGTTCAATACGACAAGTGTTGGAATTTTATTCCAAGAAAAATAGGCTTGAAAAAAACTAATCAAAAAAACTCATTGAGAACAAAAAATTAATTTCTTTACTCAAAGGAATTATTTTTATTGATTAAACAGAAACCTTGAAAAAGTTTAATGGAAAACAAATGAGAAAACAAAAACTGAATTTTGAGAGCAAATAATCAATTTATTTGTCTCAAAATTAAATCCATCAACAAAATTCCATCCAAAAATATATTTAGAAGAAATTGTGTTGGAAAAAGAATGAAAGATTGATTTTTCTTTTTGATCTTTTGGTTGAGGAAAAATTCTAGAATTTTTAGAGAGTTTTTTTACAGAGGAAGATGAAGAGAAGAAGATGAAAAACCCTAGAAAAATTCCTCCTTTTAGGTTTTTATCTCATTCTTTTTATATGAAGAAAATAGGAAAATAATATTAATTAAAGGGATAAAACTTAATAAAATCAGATATTAACAATTTTAAATTCTAAAAATTTAAAAATACCTGAAAATCCCTTAAAAAAGTCATAAAAATCGAATTTTGTGGAAAAAAATCGGAAAATTTTAGTTTTGGGGCGAAATTGGTTATTTGTGGGGGAACAGGGGCTACGGACGCCCATCGGTGCACCCGACGGGCGTCTGTAGCGCACGCTAGGCGAGAGAGCTCGCCCAGCGTGCGTGCGACAAGGCATCCGCAGACAATCGCGTGTCGCGCAGCGCGCTGCCTCAAGGCGCCGCCGAGGCCGACGCTCGAATTTTTTTTTTTTTGTTAAAGATTAACTAAAAATACTACAATTTCTAAACCCCATTTTTCAAATCTAATTTTAAAAATATTTTTTATTATTTTTTACTTTTTCACTCTAAAATGCAAATTTAAATAGGAAATCACCACTTTCAACCTTTTTGCCTGTGACAAGGCTTCTTATCATTATTGGGTAACTTTGATCTGGGCTGCCTCAGGACCCGGTGTCTACAGTTGCCCCCAATTTTGGGGAAACTAGTGCCTAGATGAGACAAAATTCAGAGAAAAAGGAAAGAGATGCGTACCTGAGGCAGCCCTTACCTTTTGCTGTGTGGAATGTTGTGACTTGTTGTCATTGAGCTGTAACGCTATCAGACTGTGGCTCGTTTACAATCTTTTCCATCGCATTGTCCCGCTCGCTTTCGGTCGGCTTGCATGGCGTGAGGTGAAGTGTTGTCTAATTGCATCCTCTGTTGCGATCTATTCTATCGCTATCCCCCGCTAATCTCATCTCGGTCTGCACGGCGGCTGGTCTGTCCCGCTAGCCTCATCTCGGCCTGCGCGGTGTGAGGTGCAGTGTTGTCTAACTGCATTCTCTGTTGCGATCTGTTCTATCGCTGTCCCCCGCTAACCTCATCTCGGTTTGCACGGCGGCTGGTCTGTCCCGCTAGCCTCATCTCGGCCTGCACGGTGTGAGGTGAAGTGTTGTTTAACTGCATCCTTTGTTGCGATCTGTTCTATTGCTGGTGTCCCGCTAGCCTCGTCCCGGCCTGCACGGTGTGAGGTGAAGTGTTGTCTAACTGCATCCTCTGTTGCGATATGTTCTATCGCTAGTATCCCGCTAGCTTTGTCCCGGCCTGCACGGTGTGACGTGAAGTGTTGTCTAACTGCATCCTCTGTTGCGATCTGTTCTATCGCTGGTGTCCCGCTAGCCTCATCTCGGCCTGTACGGTGTCTGTGAGATGCAGTACTCTCTGACTATAACCTCTGTTTGCGATCTATTCTACCGCTAGTGTCGCGCTAGCCTCAACTCGGCCTGCACGGTGTCTGTGGGATGCAGTACTCTCTGACTACAACCTCTGTTTGCAATCTGTTCTACCACTGGTGATCCGCTAGCCTCGGCCCGGCCTGGACGATGTCTATGAGATGCAGTACTCTTTGACTACAACCTCTGTTTGCGATCTGTTCTACCGCTGGTGTCCCGCTAGCCTCGTCCCGGCCTGTACGGTGTCTGTGAGATGCAGTACTCTCTGACTACAACCTTTATTTGCGATTTGTTCTACCGTTGGTGATCCGCTAGCCTCGTCCCGGCCTGCACGGTGTCTGCAAGATGCAGTACTCTCTAACTACAACCTCTGTTTGCGATCTGTTCTATCGCGTGTATTCTGCTGGCCTCGTCTCGGCTAGTTCAATGTCTGATATGCTAACCTACATCTGACTAGTGCAATGTCTGATCTGCTAACCTACATCCGGCTAGTGCAATGTCTGATCTGCTAACCCCCATCCGGCTAGTAATATGTGTGATCTGCTAACCCCCATCCGGCTAGTGCAATGTCTGATCTGCTAACCTACATCCGGCTAGTGCAATGTCTGCTTTTTAAGTTTTCGACCCCCATCCAGTCTACTTGGTGTCTACCTATTAACCATTATCTGAATGATGTATTTGCCGACCACCATCTAGTTAACCCAGTGCCTGACCGTTGACCATCCTTGGGTTGACATGGTGACTCGTTCGTCGCTTTCTTTACTGGCGCTTATCCTGTTGGGGCCGATGTCAGAGTGTACCCCCGAAGGACGGTTGGTTATTCCCCATTTTCTTGATTGCACTGACTGTGACATGCTAGATATCGATTCCTCTATCATCTCCAATGCAGCCTCCTTGTTGAAAAGACCTGCATACTTCTCAAGAGGGTGAGAGAATTTGATGTTGAGCCTCTGGGGCGGAAAAAAGATTTGAGCTTTCTCAAAGAAAAAATTAGATTGGAAATTTTGTTGGTTGCCTGTAGGCGGGTGATTTTTTTATTTTGTTTTCGTTTTTGTTTCTGTTTTTTCCTTGTTTTGTTTCTTTTGTGTTTTCACATTTTTGGACGCGTTTGAACTTTTACAGTATATTGGATTTTCAAGGCTTGAAAATATATTCTTCTTTTTGTTTTGTCTTGTTTTGTTTGAGAATTTGTATTTTTTGTGTTGTTTGTGTTTGAGGATTTGTATTCTTTTTACATTTGAACTTGGATTTTGTACATTTGAATTTGGATTTTGTACACTTTGTGTGGTGTGTGTGAGCGTATATCTTATGATAGGGAAACTTACCTAGTGGCTTCCGGCATGGCATGCATGAGTCTGACAATGTTAGGCTGAACTCATCTCTTGGATCATCTTTAAACATGAGGTCTATTCGGACCCCTCATCTGAGCCATGTATATATACAAAACATTGTGCACGTGTGTGGAATCATATGTACGCAATGTACATACATTTGAATCCAGATTTTGTACGCTATGTGTGAGGTGTGTGAGCATGCCTCTTAGGATAGAGAAACTTACCTGATTGCCCTCAGAATGGTGTGCATGACAAAGGCTTATTCTTTTCCCTCTTGGGAGCAGGTCCTTGAGATTCTTCTCTCGTGAGGACTTCATCTTAATTATTGTACAAATGTGTACAAGCATATGTCTTATGATAGAGAAACTTACCTTGTTGCTCCTGAAATGGTGTGTATGAGTCAGCTTGCTCTCTTAAATGTCTTCTTAGGAGCGGGTCGTTGAGATTCCATTCTCGTGAGGACTTTATCTTGGTCCAATTGTTTTGCATGGATGAGCATCGATGTAGATTCAAAACTGTACCTTGGCTCACTTTTGCGTCTGATTTGCCTCCAACTAAAGTATGTGTGGATAGTTCGGCCTCTCAAAGGATCTTATTTTTTATAGATTTGTGTGATTCCGGATTGCCCAGAGCATGGTGTATCTGGATAGGCTTGTCCTTCTAGGCATTCCACCCCCTCACATATGCACCTAATTTTATGTTGGATACAGTGGCCGATAATGTTGAGCTGAACCCATCCCTTGGATCATCCTTGCTCATGAGGTCTATTCAGACCCTTCCCTCTGAGTCATGTACACAACAACATATACAAAAGATTGTGTGTGTGTATGGAATAATGTGTGTGAAGTATACATACAAAACTATATATAAGAAACACGTGCAAAGGATTAATGTACAAGAATTGTGTGTGCATATTTATACGTGTAAAAGACTGAATGCACATGACATGCATGTGACATGTAAAAATGAATAGACCACATCCCAGATGGTTAAGGGGTTCGTTGAGGGTACTGCTCAGCCACCCACATTGTCTGATGCTCCTAAGGATGTAGAAAAGCATTGTCTTGACTTTACGGACTCTGTCCCATAATCTTTTCAAAGAGAACTGACTCGTGCACATCTTTGCCCCCCGGTCAACGAGCATTTTGACCCCTTGACTCTGAATCAAGCTCTGCCTAAAGGAAAGTCATTCGGAGTAATGCCGCCTTATCGCTTCAGGCGTCAAAAGTCATTGTTTTAAAGGTAGTGTGTTCCTTGTGGATTTTCACACTAGCTTTTCTTAGAGGGAAATGAGCCCCTTTAGGGATTTTCACATAACCCTGTGCCTAATTTTTGCCTAGAATGGACCCAACCCACTCTAGCGGCTTTTATTCATTTTCAATTTTTGAAGGACAGACTGCCTGTTCCTAGGTTTTCACCCTGCCCTTTGGCCTAACTTTTGCTTAGAGCGCCAATCACGGTTTTCATCTCTAACGGCCCTCCTTTTTTTTTTGAGACTTTCCCGCCTTTCAGGTACAGCTGCAAGAAAAGTTGAAGCTACTATCAAAGCCTCTTCCTAGGGTAAACAACAGTTATTCTCTGAGACATTTTCTCCTTAGCATCGGTTGCATTTTATGGCCTATCTTGATGAATGTGTTGCGAGATTGGGTAAGGTAGCGGATAAGGATTGGGTTCTTTAGGGCTTTATGAGGCTGCCTTTTACATTACTACCCATTGTGCTTGGTCGTTTAAAGGAATTAACAACGTAGTGAGACATCCTTGTCCTTCTAAGGTGAACCTTTGGCTTCGGCTATTACCTCCGTATATCATGGCCTCTAAGCAAGCTACCGGTGAAGACTATTATGCCATGTATCGAGGGTTGTTCTTTCACTCCCACTAATGCATTCAAGATGTAGGTGCTCAGTCCCGCAATCGATAGCAGAACTCATCGACTTAGACATCTGGATGGTGAGAGCAGTAGCAAAGTGTAGCCATTTAGATTTCATGCATTCAGCAATGAACGACATTTCTCTTTTTATAAATGAACTAGAAAACAATGAACACATGTAGTCGCAAAGATTGTGTACATTTCGGTATGATTTCTCTATACATGATCATTATCTAACATTGATTCAAAATGCAAAACTACATCTAATCTCAAACTATATCTTTTAAGTATCAAACTCCTGTCTCCAATCAGCCCTCTCGAATTTTCTTGATTGGACATTTTCTCTCGAGCCTCTAATTTTTGCCAAGGATGCCTTTTTTCGGTTTTCACCCTGACGAGGCACCCATTTTTAGCAAGGCCTCCTTTTTTCGGTTTCCAACCCGCTGGACTTTTATTCTCTTATTTTGATTTTTAAGTCTTTAGCCATGGACCTCCTTAAGTCTGTTGATGTTGACCGGTTCTTTGAAGTTATCTTTATCGCTACCTGTTGCTACTGTCTCGGATAACAATCTTTGAAGAGCAAGAGGGACCTTCTCACATCAGCCTAAATTTATCCTGTATGTCCGGAACACCCTATCTTATTTGCTTGACAACTGAATCTCCCTCTTTCATAGGATGCTTTCTGGTTGTCTTTCCAAATGATCAAGCAGAATATTTTTTGATATATCTGACCGTGGCAATAATACCGTGACCTGTCCTTGTCTGACTTGTTCAATTGCTGCTGCCATTGCTGTGCTCTGTCGGCTTCCAAAATTTGGGCTTTCATGACTGTTCTTAAAGATTTGAGCTCTATTTTGATCGACCATACTGTTTCTGCCCTATGTATTGAGAACTGGGAGGTGACTCTTGTAGAGTTTTCGATGGTGGTTCTCCAGCCTCAAAGTGCAAAAGGCCATTTCTCAGCCCAATCCTTGTAGTTTCGAGCCATCTTAATCAAGATCTTCTTGTTAGCATCCTTCCTGCCCTGTTGGTCTGAGGGCAGTACAGAGGGGACTTGTGGTCTTTAATGTCACACCTCTGGAGCAGTTTCCTAGCCTTAGCCTTAAATTGCCCTTTCGCCCTTGAACCATGCGTAGAGTAGGAGACCACCTTGGCATGACCCTGTTCATCGGGGCTGTAGGGCGCACCTTTCCTGTGATGTCTATTTCCAAGCTCGAGCAACCTGTATCTATTGCAAGTCGATATAATTTTTGTGGTCCTTTTTGGAAGTCAAGAAAGATGGCAAAATACGGGTATGTGTGGATCGAAGGGATTTGAACAAACTTTGCCTCCAAATAGCATTCCCTTGCCCCCTGATCAATTCTCTCTTTTCTTCTCTCTCTTTTTATTTTTTTTTTTGTATTTTATTTTTCTTTTTTTTTCTTTGTTCCTTTTTTTTTCGTTTTCTTTTGTTCTCTTTTTTTTTCTTTTTTTTTTTGTTTTTCTGAGGATAAGCTTTGTTCAAATCCTGATAGTTTACACATACACGCACTCCTCCTCTTCTCGATTTGGTATAACATTGACCAACCAAGACTGGCATTGAACTTCGACTAGAAATTTTGACTTCATTTCTGCTTGTGGATTCTCCTTTTTGACCTTTTCTGCCCCCTTCTAAGTTCAATTTTCTGAGCTTCTGCGTGACTGGTCTATGATTGGGACATTTGGAATGGTATGCTTGGTGACTCTGCGATCAACTCTTAGCATGTCTTCATATGTCCAGGGAAAGACTTTTTCATATTTGTTTTAATTCTCTCAAATTTTGATCTCACCTCAGGAGTTGCATTAGATGCTATCAAGATTTTCTTTGGATTCCCCAAAGTTCTGAGATTAAACGGAATAGCACCAATTGAATCAATGTCAAATATAAATGAGCCATGATCATGCATAATGAAATCATACGAGATATAACACAAGTAAGCAAAAATATTCATCTTATTAATGAAACTAAAATGTCATTATTAAATAGTTTAAAAATAAAAAAAAACATTCTAAACAGCTAATCAACTTTTGTTCTTGCCAACACAGCTGTTGCAGTTGATGGTCCATTACTATCCTCAAGAATCGTCCTGCCTTTCCACTTAGGCACTTAGTCCATCTTGTTCTTTCCCTCTCGCTTTTCTGGGTCAGAGATCTGCTGGGAGTCAATTAGATCTTGAATAGCATGTCTCAAGGTCTTGCAATAATCTGTGGAAGGCACAATTCTGATCCCCTTTATGATCGGGCCGTCCCTGGCTTCTGGCGGGCCTAGCTGGCAATGGCTATAATATCCCCTCCTTCATCAGCCTCTTGGGGATCCAGGACAAAGATCTGCCCAAATTAGAAAATTGCCTTTGCTTTACTTCCGTGGTTGGCACTTCTACAATCTCTTCCTTTTCTAGGACTGGCATCAGTTCTTGAATGCGAACTCTCAAGGTACGACAGTAGTCCATTCTATGCCCTGAATATTGGTGATACGCGCAGTACCAATCTGCTCTATGTCTAGGGCATCCTTGACTTGGGGCAGGCCCGGCCGGCAAGGGTTGTAACTTCCCTTTCTTGACGAGACGGGTGAAGTGCCAAGATAATGGCCTACCCGAGATAGTGAGGTGGGGCTGAGTTATTCTAGTGGCTGGGACTTCTGCAGCCTTAGCATTTGCCTTACTATTGTCAAGGCCTCCTGAGCTTTCATCTTTTGGAGTACGCATGATTGCAGGGTCTTCATCCTCTTCGGACATAATGCCATGTTCTAAAGTAGGCCTCCTATTTTGTCCTTACTCAACCGAGGAATCAAGTGAGCTCTTACCTCTAGTCTCAAAAGGAAAGGGAGGTACGGGAGCTGTCGCTGTATGAGCCTTCTCGATCGTGGCCTGCTTTCCTTGGTTGAGAGTTATTGCTATAAGCTGAGCTTGCAGAACAAGTGCCATGGCATCCATCCTTTCTTTGACCATGGCCAGCATCTTTGTTTCAAGCTCCTCGAACCTTTTATCTATCTCCTGGGCAATCAAGGCGCAAGTCTCTTCTGTCCATTGTGAAGGGCCAGCCATTTCTAATGCCTTTAGATGCTCTGGTAAGAACGCTAAAACCTTGTCAGCCCACGTGAACTCTGATCGCTCCTTAGACAACTATTGGGATCCCCTAACCACCCAAGCAAATGGTCTATAATGGCTGAAAAGCAAAGAGTTAGAATGATGTATAAATAATATGTAATGCATGATCGTGCTGTGCAACAAATGGTATACAGTGACTAAAAGAGATTACAATGATACACGTGAAACATTTGAAAAACTAAACATAGGATAATATGTACATGTAATAATTATATGCAAAGAATAAGATGTATGCATAGGGAGAAAATAAAAAAAAAATTTATTTGTGCATGAATTACATGAATATGCAATGCATCATCCACAACCACATACAAGCAGATAGATCCTTCCAACCTTATTGCCCCCACACACGAGGTCGTGCGGTCTCTGTCTTAGGTGGGCTTGATCCATGGGTTAACAGGAAACCCGATGGATGCACATGGTGCTCAGTGGAAAACCGGCAGCATAACCTCTCTTAGCTAATATACATATGCATGGGTTTTGACCATCATATATTTAGGCAGTCCGAATAAGTTGACATGGGCCTATCGGGGCATGAAAGCATTTGATTAGGTGACCAGTTAAATTATCTGGGTTTGTCCAATACATAATGATCCACATAGCAAGCATAATATTAAGGTTCGTACCACTTAGGGGAAGTAACTATTTCCATTACATGAGCTTTGGCCAAGGTGATGTTACTTTAGGGCTACCCAAGCATGGTCCCTGCCAACGGGTCTAGCTCATCACGAGCGTAATGACCGGTCGGGTCTCCATTTAATATACCATGATGGTACGAGGCTTGGGCTGGTGATTATCCTTAACACTTCCCTACATTAAGTGAACATAGGGTCGTGCTTCGGGAACGCACCGGGGTCAAAAGAGGGACCAAACTAGCATAGATCTAAGGCTCTAATGAGATGCAATGCAGTTTCGAAAAAGGATGAAATTTTTAAATTAAAACTCAATTGTAAATTTTGACAAAGGCACTTTCGAAGAGAAGTCTCGAGTATTGTGCCCATCAGAGTTACCACTGTGACGCGCACCGAACGCCGGGGCTCCCCGAAGGCCCGTTTTAGGGCGATCAGGTGGAGGTTCATGAAAACTTGTAAGGTATTTACAAGTGCGTCTATGTTGGGCAACAAGGAGGTTTCTTGGAGTCGCCACCCAATAGAACATTGGGAAAGGTCGTCTAGCCTCAGTGAGCCTAAGACAGCGCTGCTGTGTCCATCATAGGCAAGCTGGAGGTGTCTTGGAGGTATCCACCCTAATGACAGAATGGTCCTCTAGCCTCATGCTTGGGCAAACCAGAGGTGTCATGCAGGTATCCACCTTAATAGAACATTAAGATGGCCCTCTCGCCTCGTGGCGCCTAGGACTGTGCAAATTTGATCTTTTTACGGACACAAGAGGTGTCTTGGAGATTTCCACCCCAACAAAATGCCGAGGTGGCCCTCTCGCCTCATTGAGCCCAAAGACCAGAGTAGGTTTGGGACTTTCCATTTATTTATGCCTTGGTTAGGTTTATAATCGAGTTTTGAATTTATCGTTTCATCCAATTCCTCATTCAATTCAGTGCAATTAAATAAAAGCACAAGTTATTCATTAAAAAGAAGCGATAAATAAAGCATCATTAAAGTAAAGTGCATAAAAATATATTACAACAAAACTAGGGGTGGAATACAACCCCCATTGTAAAAAAATACAAAGCATGCATAAAATGGGACATATATTAAAGATGAGGACATTGGTCCTCGCATGCATATTTATTATAAAATGGTTTTGAGGCGTCGATTTTGGATGGAGAAAATTGAGACATTTGTCCCATTTTTATTAGGAAAAATACCAAATTAATTAATAAAAATGATTTAGTGACTTTCTTTCTAGCGGGCCTAAATAAACAATATTACAAGAAAATTACATGGCAAAATAAATGGAAAAACCAAATAAATAAAATATTATAAATGAAATCAATAATTACTTAATCCCAAACGAGCCTTCTGAATCTCCCCGTGTGCTCGCAAAAATACTCAAGAGGGAAAATGAGATGTGAAATAAAAATAAAACACAAATAAAATAATGTTAGTAATTGAATCAATTAAAATCAATTAAATATAAAATAAACGATAAAATAAAATAAAATGAGATAAATTGAAATGATATCAAAATAACAAATGAATTAACATGTTTACAATTTAAAATAAATGAGAAAAATGTGTTATGAATAACAAATGGATTAAAAGATGTAATTGGAATAAAATACAACATGTTAATTAATTAATATGTAAAAAATATGAACATGATAATAATGAAAATAAATAAGTGAACAAAATATTAAATAAATGATAATGACAATGGAAAAGAATAAAAAAATGATTAAATAAATGGCATGGTTAATTGATGTATTATAATTAATATAAAACCTTTACATGGTAAAAAATATCAATTAAAACGAATTTATTAATTACATGTTAAAAATAATGAGAAATCAAAGCAAAATAAATTATTTACATGTTAGGAATTAAAATAGATCAATATTCACATGAATAAAAATGTAATAAGATATATACATAACAAAACAAATATAACAACAATAGAATAAATAAATAAATGAGAATAATAAATAAATTATTGAAAACAATAAAATATACATGAATAAGAATAACATCATATATAAACAAAATAAATAAAATAAATATAAACAATGAAATAAATAAATAACTGAAAATAATAAAAATAAACATGAATAAATTAAATGTGAACAAAAAGAATAAGAAGAACAAGCCCGGAATGTTTACTCTCAGAGGTTCGGATTCGATGAAGGTAAAAAGGATGATTGATTTCCTTGTTTGTGATTTGCAAAAATTTAGAGTTCAATACGACAAGTGTTGGAATTTTATTCCAAGAAAAATAGGCTTAAAAAAAACTAATCAAAAAAACTTTTTGAGAATAAAGAATTAATTTGTTTGCTCAAAGGAATTATTTTTATTGATTAAACAAAAACCTTGAAAAAGTTTAATGGAAAACAAATGAGAAAACAAAAACTGAATTTTGAAAGCAAATAATCAATTTATTTTGTCTCAAAATTAAATCCATCAACAAAATTCCATCCAAAAATATATTTAGAAGAAATTGTGTTGGAAAAAGAATGAAAGATTGATTTTTCTTTTTGATCTTCTGGTTGGGGAAAAATTCTGGAATTTTTAGAGAGTATTTTAGAGAGGAAGATGAAAAACCCTAGAAAAATTCCTCCTTTTAGGTTTCCATCTCATTCTTTTTATATGAAAAAAATAGGGAAATAATATTAATAAAGGGATAAAACTTAATAAAATCATATATTAACAATTTTAAATTTTAAAAATTGAAAAAACCGGAAAATCCCTTAAAAAGTCATAAAAAAATCGAATTTTGTGAAAAAAAAATCGAAAAAAATCAGTTTTGGGGCGAAATTGGTTATTTGCGGCGGAACAGGGGCTACGAACGCCCGTCGGTGCGCCCGACGGGCGTTCGTAGCACACGCTGGGCGAGAGCGCTCACCCAGCGTGCGCGCGACGTCCGCGGACGATCGCGGGTCGCGCGCACTGCACAACGCGATGGCGCTCCGCGCGCTGCCGCTGGGGCCGACGCTCGGGAATTTTTTATTTATTTTTTATTTCTAAAGGTTAACTAAAAATACTACAATTTCTAAACCCCATTTTCACATCTAATTTTCAAAACATTTTTTATTATTTTTTACTTTTTCATTCTAAAATGCAAATTTAAACAGGAAATCACCACTTTCAACCTTTTTGCCTATGACAAGGCATCTTATCATCATTGGGTAACTCTGATCTGGGCTGCCTCAGGACCCGGTGTCTACAGCTGACCCCTCAAGTGACCCTCGAACAGAATCGGAATCCATCTAAACAAACAAAGACAACCGCATCAGCCAACACAGTCCTAGACTTATACGCATCTATACACAACAACAACAACAAAACACCCAGAAAAGCCTAAACCTGGGCTCTGATATCAAAAACTGCAACACCCCCTACCCATACGTAGGCGAACCCATCCGCATCAGAGCGAAAAGTCGTACGAGCAGGGGTGTCACCAAACAGGACGATACAATATCATACATTAAAACATACGGAATTACAGCAGAAATTAAAACTTTTGAAAGCAAAACTGATCATGCATTAATATAACAAAATCATTACAATAATGTTTTGATCAATTGGCAAAACAAAAATAATTACATATGAAAAATATTCATAGCGGAAGCTTAACAAAAACTAATACATGAGAGTTCTATTACAAAAAGGAATCATCATAACTGCTATAAAAATAAGCCCTACACTAATCCCTTCTGTGTTGGCTTGACTGGCGGCGACTCTCCCAAAATACAGCACCTTCAGTACCTGCACGGATAAAACACCGTGCTAAGCAATAAACGCTTAGTGGGGAAACACAACAGTAAAGTGGACGGCCATTCACAATGGTCGTCAAAGAACAACACATACGATATGGCACATGCAGATAATCATACATAAAATAACTCACTTAGATCACATATGGATATACAACATATATCGGGTCACATTCATAACTTTCAGAAGCTCATGATTACGTTCAGATAACAGTCGATTCATATACTCATCATTATGCTCATTCGAATATCATATTCTTATAGCATGCCAAAGCAAACCAAAATAAATACCTGCTGACTCAAAAATAGTGGATAACGAGAGAACGCATAACGTACCTTACGGGTACGACTCGAACGCATGACGTACCTTACGGATACGAATCGAAAACCATTTAATTTATATCTCATATAAAAATATTTTACTGAGTGGATCTTAAACAAGATCCAAACACATTGAAAAAGATCGCGAGGATTCGCACACATAAAAAGGGTTCGCGAAGAACCAAACGGGGGACCTGATCAGGGTCCAAACATCCAAAGGTGCTGCAGCTAAAGAGACTCTATTAGGCATGCCTAACTATCCACTAGACTGACTCTTGCAGATCATGCATAATCCAAATCATGTTCCAAAACATAACATATAATTATAAATGGATAACATGTTATTTGTCATGCATAATTCATATAAATATAGTCATATAAACAAGTTCATATAACATACAGTAGGAAAAAGATAAGAAAGACATTTGAAGTTCTTTTTCAAAAAACTGGGCACGCAAGAAAAACATTGCAGAATGGGGGGTCTCTGTCGCACTCGCGACAGTAAGGCATCGAACACGAATCATGTTGAAGGACACGACTCGTGTCGGATGTCCCTCATCCCAGAGCACGACATGCAGAAGAAGCCACAACAGCACGAGTCGTGCTGATCCTCGCCTGCTGCCATCGCCCCGCTGAGATGCACGACTTGCACACGCAGAAGGGAGCATGAGTTGTGCTTCTCAGCACGAGTCGGACGGCCATCAAATCCTCAAGCAAAACACGTGAGAGCTAGAAATCCTCTTCTATCGCGCTCGCGACAGGAGCGGGATTTCCAGTCCTCAGCAAACGCAGAAACCCAGAATTTCCCCCAAACCAAAACCATTTTGACCCAAATCACTCCCAACTCAATCTTACCTTAAATTAAGCTTTCCAAAAACCAAAATCAACATAAAACAACATACTTCCACAATTAATTCAAAATAAATCATCAAATCCCAAATCAAGATCTCAAAAATCACAAAACTGGAAAATTATGTAACAAAGTTCAATCAACTTCACATTTGATTCAATAATTCAAGAATTATGCAACATAACTCATCAACACTCAAAACCCATATCATATATACCAATATAAGCCTATTTAGACATCATAAATTTCCAAAAATTTATGCATATCTCAAAACTCACATATAAACATCAATTCAAAGAAAGTACCCAAACCTGAATCTCCTAAGCTCCAAATCACTTGGTGCCACTAATACCAGCCTTCTCCTTGCCTTTAGGATCACGAGGAGGCTCCACTAACACCGAAAACACAAAACCCAACCAAGACAAATCAAAGATCAAACCCTAAATCAAAATATGAAGAAGAAGAAGAAGAACAAGAAGAAGAACAAGATGAAGGAGATGAAGATGAAATACAACAAACTTACATAAACGAGTTGATAAATGATCAATCCCCACCAAGAACACTTGAATCCAAGCTTAGGGCACACAAATGGAGAGCAAAGGAAAAGAAAGACAAAGATAAGAGGGGAATACGGGAAAGGACGTGAAGAATTTAGATTTTCCCAATTCTCTCTCTTCTTCTACTTTTCTTTTCCAAATCTAGCCATGTGTCCTCTCCCTAGTGGTGGGAACTAATCACTCACACCCAACAACAATACACTACACACACACAATGCCACCCCAACTTATAACACCCTACAAATGTGTGAGTACAACACACAAACATAACTCACTTACTCACATCCTAGAAACATGTGAGCAACACACCCAAATGTAACCCAACTAATTCACACCCTGGTACCGTAAATGCACCCACATACTAGCAAAACCCGCAAACGTGCATTATACCCAAAATACCCTTATCACTTGCCAAAACACATACAATGCATGCACACACACAAATGGCTCATACTATTAGGGGGCAAATGGGGTGTGACAGCCTCAGCAAGTGCACAACAATATATCATTCATAACCATGCCATTCACAGTCTAAAACATCCATCTATGAAATCACATCATTCACGTACATACATACATATAAACCATCATATAATTAAATCCCATCTTTATATACATGCCAATATAAAAATACCAAAACACACAAAATATAAGTTAACCCTCCTTCTTCGGTGCTTGCTCCAATCCGACTGAGGTATGCTGCTCCGACCTAACGCGTACCTACACGCAGTCAAAACAACTACGTGCTGAGTATTAATATGCCTAGTGGTGGTTACAAATCCATAAATTTCCACTACTACTAATTATTTAATTAACTATACTATTTTATTCTATTAACTATATTATTATTATTATTATTATTATTATTATTATTATTATTATTATTATTATTATTAATCCACTAAATTAACCACCTAATTAAGCATTAAACCTCATTATACACTAATCACATTTAAATCCTTTTATTAAATTTACTATTCCGCTTTGACCCTTAATTACCTTATAATTAAGATCATACTTTATTTACTACTATTTCTTATTTATTTCACTAAATACATTTTAATTCTTTTATTACATTTATTATTTCTCTAATTATTTTTTTTTGTCCTTATTCTTTTTCCTTGGTTTCCATTCTTACTCTTAACTTTTCTATTAATTACATCTATGTCCCCACTTTTACCATAATTGCATCATGTCCCTTCTTTTTCCTTAATTCCATTTAGGTCCTTTTTTTTACACGTAATTATTATTTTACCCTTAGTTATTCTTTATTTACATTTTTAACCTCATTTAAACTTGTTTTCCACTTTTACCCTTCTTAATCATCTTTAATTACCAAATTACCCTTTTTACTTCAAATTTCCACTTTTTAACCTTATAATTTCTCAAACTTACAATTAGGTCCCTACTTTATCACCAAATTGCCATTTTAACCTCATATTTTGCCAAAATTACAATATTACCCTTACTTTTACATTTTTTTACCTAACTTTACTACTTTTTACCAACTTATTGTGAAATTACCATTTTAACCTCAAATTTTGCCAAAATTACCATATTACCCTTACTTTTGCACTTTTTACCTAACTTTACTACTTTTTTCCAACTTATTGTGAAATTACCATTTAGTCCCTACATTTTCACTCATTTACATAAATACCCTTTTTAATTACACTTTTCACCAATTTAACACTATTTTTACCCATTAAACACATAATTACAATTTTGCCCTCAAACTTTCCATTTTTATCATTTTAATCCTGTTTTCCCTTAATTTCTTATTCATCACTATCTTATTCACTTTAATTACATAATTACCAAAATGCCCCTATATTATTATCAAAATTATGATATTGCCCTTCTTTTCACTTTAGTTACAATTATGCCATTATCTAATTATATTTTCAGAATTATTTACTTTTTATTTTATAATATATATTAATTAATCCACTAATCACTCATTTTTATGGTAAATTACATTTTAGCCTTTAAACTTTTATTTTCTTCAAATTAGTCATTTCTTTACTCTTTATTTACTATATTTTACAATGAATCTCTTTTTAATCAATTCTTTTCAACTTTGCTCCTAGTAACACCCAGTAGTTATCACTAGACTGGATATGCGGGGCTGGCCTCTATAGCCCTAACCTACCGAAGTGGCCACTAGGGGGCCAAATTATACTTCGGTAGTGTCGGAGTGGCATTAGGATGCCAAATTACACTCCGACGACTCTATACATACACTTTACACTACACTGATATATGGACTGTTATTAGTCTAAATTTGCAAGTCGCCATGACTTGCCACCGTGGCTTACATTGATGTCCCTATGGCTAGCCATATATATCCTGAACTAGATTTCACTACTAGACAACTACTAAGGGTAATATATCATCAAGTTACACATAAATATCACATTATGTTCACATGCACAATTCGGCCAACATCTCATATTCACTTGTAATTTTGCATACAATCTTATTTATCCACCATTAACCATATTATGCCATTATTCATTAATACTTGTCAAAACACACACTTTAAACCTCATATATACCATTCGGCCAAAGCATTCAATTTTTATACCATACACTTTAATTCCATTTATACACTTTATCATCCTCTTTTCATGTTATACATGTTATAAATACTAATTACAAGCCATATTACACAACATATCCCATTAATTTCCTTAATAATCCATTCGGCCAAGCTTATATAAATTCATTAAGTTTGTTTTTCAATCTTTTAACTATTCCATTATATATTACACATGTTATATACATTATAACCATTATTTATATGCCATAAAACTCATATATACATTATGAATTTCTTGAGTTACTATTCGGCCTACCTTAGGGATTTCGTACCAATGTGTTTTTATTTTATCTAAGCATGTTTATACACTAATTTATGCCCACTAATCATGATTATTAGGTTAGATTTAATTAATCATGCCTAAATTACATACTTATACTTAAACATAACCTAATATTCAACTTAAAATAATGGAAATAAAGGGATTTTGCAACCAAAAACCTCAAATTCTTACTCTACACTCCCTTAAGCTTCCTTTTCCTTCACTTTGGCTTGAGAAAACTCCTCCTCACCCTGATAAAAAAGCTCATATCATAAAAATCATGCTTTCTTTTTTTAAACTAACATTAGAAATGAACTCTAAACCCTTGATAATCCCCATGGGGACCAATAAACCTAATTAAAACCACTTAAATCCCTTACCTCAAAATGAACCCTAACCTTTGAACACTTAAAAAATCCCACTTCCAAAGCTTCAAATGGACTCTAATCACTTCTATTAGGTTGTAAAGGGACTTAAATTTGTCTAGGAGGCTAGATTTTAGGGAAAGATGGAAGAAGAAATGAAGAAAAATGGAAAAGAAATGAAGAAGAAAGGTTCGAGCAAAGAAATAAGAAGGGAGGGCGGTGGAGGCTGGATTTCTCTAGATAAATCTGGCCTCTTTATTCCTTATATAGTGTGAAAATGAACCGAACTGGTCCAACCGATTTGAACCAAAATTTCAGTTTTTCGGCTATTTTTCACTGTTTCGTGGAATCTATGTGTTCCTTACCTTATTTTCACTTATAACTAATTCTATCATTCTTAAAATTTGAAAAATAGCCTCCCTATAAAATTTTTAGCTCAATCGGAGTCCATTTGGGCCCCGGTTCACTTAAATCAGTCCTATTCAACCACTTTTTATTCTGCCGTAAAATCCAATTCTAGTGCTGACAAAACTTATAAGAAACTATTCTATGCCTTTATACTTCCCACTATAAACCCATTAGAGCTAAATAACTATTTTTAAATGCTCAGTTAAATCTCGGTCGAACCCCGATTCAATTTGAATTGAATCGGAGGCCAACTTCAGAATGACTTTCGGAGGCCAATTTAACTCCGTTTTCACTCCAGATTTCACCACTAGATTCCTGACAACCACATATCATTTTTACCAAATTAGAATTTTTTGGCCAACGAACACTGGGCTGGCTGTATGGCTACCCCAACTTTAACCACTGTGAAACTTCTATACCACAAACACACTTTACACTCAATATTATTCCACATAATCACACTTATAACATCACTCTGCATTGATATCACACTAGAAACACGTAGTCATTCACTGTACACTTCCAGATCGGTATTTGGGCCACTACAGTAACATGTGATTAATTAAAGTCCTATTTAATGCATTAATATATATGAACATTATCTGACATGCCTTTTCTTCGCATCTAAGTTCACTACATCATGAGCGCCTTAAGTATCAATCTATGTTTTATTTTGGACAACAATAAGTTGATTGGTCCTAATTATTTGGATTTGTGTAGGAATTTGATAATAGTTCTCAAGGTTGAAAAGATACTTTATGTGACAGAGTAGCCTATGTCATCCGCACCACCAGAAGATGTCTCCGTTCGCATTGCCACTTTTATCCAATATTTCTTACTTCGAAACAATCAAGAACCCAACTTGATTAGCTCAAACTCAAGATGGGCATCTCAAGGAATTCCATGCTATTCCTAAAAAGTTAAATTGGATTAGCGATGGGCACCACAAGATGGTTTTTTATTTATGAAGTCACCACTTAAAGTAACTAGAAAAAACATTTTGGGCCGATACCAGAGATGGTTCGGAACCCAACTCTTATTTATACCCCAAATAATTAATTTTAAACACTTAATCGATTTTAGTTATTAATATTATCTCTCTTCTCACATGATTACACATGCATTATATCACGACAAGTACTTCTAAAGCAAGTAAAGAAAGAACTAAAGCAGCTTATACATGTAAAAGAATCATATCATTCATACGAGGCATAAAACCTTTGAAAATCGATAAGGTATTTATCCTAAACATGTTGATACATTTATCAAAATAGACCCATTCATTTGGTTTGAGGATTTTGGTCCTTGCATAAAATTTAAAATTGGCCCTTCTTTTCCTAGTTTGATGGAAAAATCTCATTTTAAGATATGAAACTTTAAGTTACTTTCCTTATTTGAAAACGTGTAAATAATTATATCCAACTAAACAATCAAGTTAATTTATTATTTTGTGAATTTTGGTTCACACATACAATAAGGTAAGACATTGATCCTTTTAGAAATATTTTACATATGAATTTTATTGAGAAAATCAAAACCTATTTTTACTAAAAAAATAATTAAATTAAATAGATATTTTTGTATAGTCTTTTTATAAGCGTGTAAAACGTTTATATATATATATATATATATATATATATATATATATATATATATATATATATATATATTAAGCCTATACAATTTTCTATAAGTAAAATAAAGCTTAAAAAGAAAATTAAAACTTTATAGGAAATTAAATAAATAAAGTAAATAAATATAAAAAGAAAATAAATAAATGAAGAATATAAATCAAGTAAAGGAAATAAACAAATTAAGAAAATAAGTTAATAAAAGAATAAATCAAATAAAGGAAATAAAGAAATAAAGGAAATAAGTTAATAAAGAAATAAATAAATAAAAGAAAAAAGTTAATAAAAAATAAATCAAATAAAGGAAAGATAAGATTTAAATAAATAAGGAAATGATTTTTAAATAAAAGGAAAGTTTTAAATAAGGAAAATATTTTATTTACAAATAAAACTAAGATATTTTATTAATTATGAAATGATTTGATTTTATCTTTTATGAAAAGATAATGATTTTTAATTTCAAAAATTTTACCCTTTAGAAATAAATCAGATTCTAAATCACATCAAATCATTGAAACATAAGAACTAGCTAAAATCATGCATTTCAAATATGGAAAAAAGATAAATCATATATAAAATAGCAAATAATTATCTAAATATATATTTCTAAACATGGCAACTAACTAAATCACATATTTTAAAATATGGCAAGCATATTGAACATACATGGCAATTGACTAAAATAAATATATGCATATGGAAACTACCTAAAGTAAACATGGCAATTAACTAAAATACATAAAAACTTGAACATGGTAATTAACTAAAATCAAGCATTTACAAAATATATATATATATATATAAGATTGAAATATTTTTATGGGTTTTGATTTGCAATTACCAAAACTTGAACCTTCCAGCTACCAAAATTATTCATAATTTTTATGGGATTAGAACTTTTATATTTTCTTGGATGGTGGGATTATCATCTCACTGACCAACAACATTTAGAAATATTAGGTGCAATCCAAACCACAAAGGATGGAACACCCATTCTCGATGAGATAGGTAACCCCATACCTGATACTATAGCAACCCTAATCCATACGATTAGTCTATACTTCATAGGTGACCCTTCTCATTTGAAAGATAAAAACGCAGAATTACTTTCAAACCTTAGGTGTAAAAAGCTTTCTGATTTTCAAAATTACAAAAACACTTTCCTAACTAGGGTAATGCTTAGGGAAGATTCCAATCAACCATTTTGGAAAGAAAAATTCCTTGCTGGCCTTCTTACCCTTTTAGGAGAAAAAGTCCGTAATAAAATCAAAGAAGCTTTTGGAATTAGCCAAATTCCTTATAACCATTTAACTTATGGGGAATTAGTTAGTTTCACTCAAAAAGAAGGTTTAAAAATCTGCCAAGATTTAAAACTTCAAAAACATTTAAAATGGGAAATGAAGAAAACTAGGCAAGAATTAGGATCATTCTGTAAACAGTTCGAAGTCTCCACAGAAGGTCAAACAAAAACCTGTGGAGGTTCCTGTTCTAAATCCTACAAAAATCCTCATAAATGATTTTCTTCAAAACCTAACAAACAGGAGTTTTATAAAAGATCTAAGCCACAAAAACCTTACAAGAAAAGATCTTTTAAAAAGACTGTTGTTTGTTAGAAAGTAATTCTGCGTTTTTATCTTTTAAATGAGAAGGGTCACCTATGAAGTGTAGACTAATCGTATGGATTAGGGTTGCTACAGCATTAGGTATGGGGTTACCTATCTCATCGAGAATGGGTGTTCCATCCTCTGTGGTTTAGATGGCACCTAATATTTCTAACTGCTGTTGGTCAGTGAGATGATAATCCCACCATCCTTTCAGTTGTCCTGAAAATCCTGCAACTAAAAGTTCAGCAATGGCTCTATCAGGTGTACCAGTTTGGGTTTTATAAGTATTGGAGGCCATAGTCATCTGTTGTAGAAGACTAAGGATGTTATATTCAGACATACCATCTATGTTCCATTCATAGACAGTAGAGGCATTGAACTTGGATTGAGATAGAATGTTCGGTCTGTTTTCTATGCCTAAGTCTGGGGCTGTGGTCATGGTTAAAGGTTGACCTTTTTGACAAACAAGCTTGAACAATTCCTCCTTTTGGTTTAGTTGTGTTTCTTCAGAGTCAGATGCTTGATCTAAAGTACTAACAGCTTTGCTACGGTCAGGGGTGTCTCTTACAACTTCTGGCGTAGATGTAGAGGTATTTTCTATCCTACTAAGTTGGGTTTTAAGAGCTTCGGTAAATTCTGATTTACCTTCCCTGAATAGTTTTTGACTTGTCTTGGAGACCTGAAAAGGTTTGAAAACTGGACTTTTCAGTTTTGAAACCGTCGATTCAACCTGGGAAACGACAGTGGTGGTTTTTTTACTTTCCTCTATCCTAGTTAGCTGTTTAGCTATTGTACTAAGATGAGTGTTTGTAAAATTATTTTGTTGAAGAATATTTTTAATATCTTTGTTTGGATCATTGCTGGGAGTTTTGTAAGGTGCAACATCTATCGTGGTTTCTAGATGTGCAATTTTGATTTGTCTTAAAGGCGGATGATCAGATTGGATTTTCTTACCATCTATCATTTCCCATTCTGTAACTTTATTCCTAACAGTAATAGGGTTGACAGATCTGGTGTTTGATTTGAAAGGATATGAAATTTCATTTTGAGATGCATGAATTTCAAACCAGTCAAAGAATAAAATATGAGCTTTGTTTTGTATGACGAAGTCATAAAACGCACTTTGAATTTCTTTTCTTTTATCCAGAAAATTTTTAAAAAACCAATTTCTTTTTTCTGAATTTTTTAAAGAATAGAAATCCTGATGTAAGAAATTTTTGTCAACTTCAAATTCTTTTTCTAAACATTTAGTTCATTGATAACATTTTCAGTTACAGCAGAAAAAGATGGTGAAGTTGGAGGTGAATTATGTTGTTCTTCATCACCTACCTGTGGTTTAGTATAAACTTGGTGAGGTACATTTGAAGAATAATCCACATTTTGGAAAGAAGCACTTGGAATGCTTGAACAAGAAAATCTTGGGTTTTGAAAATTCTCCATCCTATTAGGCAAATGGATAACTGAAGGTAGTTTTGAAATTTTTCCCAAATCCAAAGTACTCGTGGAAGAACCAGCATCTGAATATCGATGATTGGAAGCTCTACTAAAGCTTATTTTTACCTTTCCATCATTGTACTAGGTAATTTCTCTTAATTCAGTGTTTGGTTTTGCCTGTTCAAGAGATTTTGGTTTTGAAACTCCTTCCAAGATGCATTCGTCGGGAAGACTGATATCTTTCCAAAGAATAGATTTTGGAATAACAGTCTTAGATTTGGACAGATCTATTTGTAAAAAGAGGGTTTCACCTTTTTTTGAATCAACATTTTTGGTAGCTGTAAAAACAGAAACCATTGCCTTGTAATGCACTTTAAACATAATTGCCACTGGGATTGAACCTTCCAGCATTTTGTAATTATGGGTTTTGATTTGCAAAATCAAAGATTTTAAAATATTTTTATCTTTCAAAGATAAAGAGATATCTGGATAGCATTCAAAAGAGATTGGGCCTTGGCAAAGACTTGACTCAACGGACGCTATCATAGATTCTTGAAAATTTATGTGTCTGGCATCCCTCAAAACACAAGAATTGAAGTGTTTAAGCCATCTTTTGTTAAAGGTTTAATTCCCACCTGGACAAGACCTATATGTATGTAGTTATATTTCCTGTCTTGGTGTTTTTGTAAAGTTTTTTGAGAAAGAAGTTGGATGGTTTCAAAAGGTTTTGAGATTTGAACATCCCTTTCTTCCGTTTTGATGACATAGTCAGTTTTGAAAAGATTTTGAAACAGACCAGTTTCATAAACTTGATCTTTTTTTATTTTTGGAATTTCCCAGTTGTTTAAAGATTTTTTAAAATCCTTAATAGTAATTTCTTCACTATTTGTAGGATGTTTGAAATTTGATTCCGAGGAACCTAAAGCAAGAGAGCTTGAAAAAGAAGTGGATCTACAAAATAAATTATTCATAATTTTGAAAATTTAATTTAATTTTTAAAAATGTATCTTCTTACCTGGATAACTAGGTCTTGGAACTTTACTGCCCTAAACGCCTTATCCTCGGCTAAAATGGGACTTACTACCTCACCTCTAACCTTACCCAGATAATATTTTAGTTTTTCAAAATCAAAATAAATTTACCAAATTATAAATAATCAATCTTATATAAACACTATCCCCCTAGGCTCTGATACCATAGACGCCACAGGATCAAAGGGTAAAAATAAGATCACACAACAAATATCCTCGAAAGGATTTCACAACCTAAAACTAACTAATCGAAAATGAAAGAGCAATGCAAAAAACTTAAAACCTTATGCAAATAATATTTCTGATGTACCAGATCAGTTTAAACCATAGGTACAGAGCATACTTATGAATGCGAAACAATTATTTTGAAAAATATATATATATATTGAAATTAAAATTATAGAATCTGTAAGGTACAAAGGCTTAACACATGAGCTACACTTACAGGTTTTGGAAGAAACTAAAAATAATTACAAGAGATAAACACTCAGCTCAAGATTACAAAGGGTTTTATTGCTCAACACATGAGCTTCCTAAGTTCTGATCTAAGTGTGAGAGTTTGAAGAGTGGGAATCCTTTCCAAATTAGTCTCTGACTTCAACTGGGAAGAAGGTAGTCCTTAAGTAGAGAGCCTTCTGTCAATTAAGGGAGCCTTGTAGAGACAGGAAGTGATGGGATGAGCTGGAAAAGAAGACTTCACGTGCTCTGTTCCTATAGTTCCATTATGGCTGTTTGAAAAGAGGGAAAAGCCAAGCACCGAAAGCAGGAAAATGTCTTTTACTGTTTTCTTTTGACTTTTTTTTTTATGAGATTGGGCCTTAACAAAGGTATGGGCTCAAGCCTATTTGCGAATACAATTAAAACATAAAAAGAGAATGGGCTAGGCCCATGTTTACAAGATATTATAATAAGGAAAATGAATGGGCTAGGCTCTTGTTTGAAAACATCTTCATTTAAGGATCTAAGCGGGATTTTGGAAAGACATCACAGTCTTCATCTGCTAGATCGAAGATGGGCTCTGTCTCAGAGGATGAGCCTGCTATTGAAGAATCTGACGGGGCTTTCGAAGAAGTGGCCTTGCTTTGTAGAAGTTGAGCCATAATCTGAAAGTATTCCTCTTCAGTTTTTGCCGCTTTTAGTTGAGTCTGAGCAAAGGACTTTTGGGCCAGAAACTGTGTTGTTGCTGGTTCTACCTTGAGAAATCCTTGGCTTTGCAGATATAAACTTACAGCTGGTTTTCTGATGGAGTCTGGAATGGAGAATTTCATCCACCATCTAATTTTGAATCTTCTGACTAAGTTTATTTGGGCTTCTTGCTGGTGGTAGTCCAAATACCAAGCTATTACCCAAGGTAGGAAAAACCTGACTGCAAAAAGCATTAAAGGATGAAACCTTTTTTCTTTGTCAGAAGGTTTGTAAGAAGTTTTGAAAAGGGTATAGCTTTCCTGAATTTATGGTTTTAGGATTTCAGGAGAAGCTCCATACAATTTCCACCAATGGGCAAACCAAAAAGGAATTTTGGTTGAGTCCTGTTTAAGGTTGAAGTAGAACAACCAGGTATGGGTGAAATTTGTGTTTTGAAAAAGAAAAGCATTGTACCAGGCTCGTTGATAATCCCAGTAGGAATAGGTCCGGCAGTGGTTGTATGTGGTTTTGAAATCAACGGGAAAAGATTTGGGTTGGTGTAGGTTTTGTCCCCACTCGAGAAGAGAGAGAACTTTATGGATTTTTCTCATGGAATAATTAACTGGTCCGGTTTTAGGATTGTCTATGATAGACACAGAACCTGTTAATTCAAGAATTGCCCTGTAGTAAGGCTGCGGTTTTGATAAATCCCATGGTTTAAATAACCAGCCTTTAGGAAAAACTTTTGAAATTGCCATCTGAGGGTTTTGAAGGTAAAAACCTTCCTCCATGGTCCAAATGTATTGAAAATCTATTTTGAAAAAATAATTTGAAATGTTTTTTGTTTGAGATAAAACAATTTCAGAACTATTTTGAGTCAAAACAAATTTTAAAAATTCCTCTTGTGAGGATTTTAAAGAAGTAACTCCGAGGTCGAAGGGTTTGATAAGTTATCTACTACAAGATGTCTCTTGTGTAGGTTTTGAAATTTGTTTAGAGGAAGTTTTTAAAGATGAAGATCCTTCCTCTGGTTTTGAAATAGTTTGGGATGCTTTACCTGTTTGCTTTTCAGCAATCATTTTGAAAAGGGAGCCAAGTTCTGGCTGTTTAGTGAGAGTCTCAATCCATTATTGGACCTGAGACTGTTAGACAAGGGCCTCCTCATCTTCTTCGACGATTTGTGCCCATGATTTAATTTCTGTAGCAGAAGAAGCTGCTACAGGTTTAGAAACTTTTTGGTCCTCTTTCTGGACCTCTTTACCCGTCCCCTTTGATTTTCTGGGCATGATTTAGGTCCTGTTTTGAAGGAACTCTCTAGTCAGAAAATCAGGAATCGAGTTTTTATCTCCTTTAATAAATTCAATTTCAAAATCAAAAATACTAAGGATGGCTTGCCAACGGGCAAAAATTTATTTTGATGCGATGTTTTGAATATCTTTTTGTAAAACTTCCTTGGCAGATTTGCAATCAATCCGAAATAAAAACTTCTGATTTAGAAAATCGCTTTGGAATTTTGAAATGCACATGACAATTAAAAGAATTTCTTTTTTAATTGTAGAATAATTTTTCTGACAATCATTCCAATGTGCAGAAGTGAACTGGACTATACATTCTTTTCCGCCCACTGTTTGTTTCAAAATGCCTCCATAACCTAAGTCAGACGCATCAGTCTCAACAATCTTAGGAGCTAATGGGTCAGCTAAATGCAGGCATGGGATCTCTTTTACTTGTTTCTTAATTTGTTGAACTATACTCGTATGTTCATTAGACCAATCAATAGGGGTTTTCTTCAACCTATCATGCAAGGATTTTGCTAATCGGTTGAAGTTAGGACAAAAATCTAGAACATAATTTAGACTACCCAAAAATCTTTGAAGTTGGGTTTTGTCTAGGATTTTGTCTGGAAACTTATCCGCGAAAGCTAAAGATCTCTCTATTGGAGTAATTGTTCCTTGGGAAATGTAATGACACCTACGAAACGAATCTTCATTTGGAAAAGAGAGATTTTTGTTTTTGCAACAACAAGTCCATTTTTCTTAGCCACATTGAAAAATGTCCTAAGGTTTTTGAAATGTTGTTCAATTGATTCTGAAAAGACAAGAACATCATCAATGTAAACAACACAAAATTTTGAAAAATGATTAAAAATCTCGTTCATAATTCTTTGAAATTCTGAAGGAGCATTTTTTAAACCAAACGACATAACCATCCACTCATATTGTCCAAAAGGAACAGTAAAAGCGGTTTTGTAACGATCTTTTGGTTCAATCTGAATTTGCCAAAAACCTGACTTCATATCAAATTTTGAAAAAACAAATGCAGAATGCCGTTTTTGCAAAAGATCTTTTTTTGTTGGGAATTGGATACCGAATCCATTTTAAAGCCTTGTTTAATGGTTTGTAATTAATTACAAGCCTAGGCGTACCTCTCTCCATTTTAGAGTTTTTGTTAATATAAAAAGCTGCACAGCTCCAGGGAGATCTGGATTCTGTGATTAGACCTTTTTGCTTTAAATCATGAATCTCTTTTTTGCAATGTTCTTCGAGTTCATGATTTATTTGGATTGGCCTAGCTTTTATTGGAATTTATTTCTCTGAAAACTCATTCTCATATGGTAAATCAACCATATGTTGTTTTCTGCTCCAGAAGGCATTTGGTAAATCCGAGCAAATTTCATTTTCAATTATTTTTTGAAAATCAGAAATTCTTTGTTTTACCAAATCATTTTCTAATCCTTTCTGGATTTTGAAAAAGGAAACATCCTGTTTAAGAAATTGTAAATGCTTTTGTTTTCCTTGAATTATACAATTCAATTCACTTTTGTAAACAGAACAAGCTTTCAAAAGGTTTAAATTTCTTGTTCTGGGTGTTTTAACAAAAGGGAAAACAATTTTTTCTCTATTTGTTTTAAAAGAAATACCATCATACGTAACAGAATAGGGAGTAATCATATTAATAAAGGGAGTCCCTAAAATGGCAGTATGACTGATATTTTCGAGTAAGATGCTACCATTTTGGATGGAAGCTTCTGTTTTAAATCTTATTTTCATGTTGGAGTTATTAGCTGCGATAAGTTTTTCAGAAGTTTTTTCAGAAAATCTTTTTAGAATGATACAGCTTTTTAAACAATTTAAATCTGCTCCTGTATCAAAAAGAGCAAATGTATCAATTTTGAAATCATCTGAAAAAACAAGGGAAACTTTTACCAAATATTTTCTCGAAGTTATTTCTCTCAAAATAAACAAGAAATCATTTGGAGCATTTTCTAAACTTTGAGTTTTGTTTTCTAAGTCTAGATTTGCAGTTTCGTTTTCTTCCTTTTCTTATCCTCATTATTATCAGTACTGGAATCTTGTGATAAAAGAGCATGAAGAAGGTTTGAATCTTTCTCCTGTTTTTCTTTAAGAGTTTTTAGCTCTTGTTTGACAATTTTAATTTCTTCTTGAAGCGATTGAATTATCACAGGAGATTTCTCTTTTGATTTAGTACTTAAGATTTTAGTGAGATCATAAGTACTATTTGGAATGAGTTTGGAAGTGGAAGGTTTTGGAGTTTTTGGTTCAAAAGACTTCAAAATTTTTTCAATGATTTCTTTCTGAAGTTTCGAATCTTCCACTTGTTTGATGATATCAAGAATTAATTCTTGATCTTTTGTCAAAACGTTTACTGATTTGAAACTACTACCTGACTCACTACTGGAGGAATCAAAGGCAGCAACTTCATAATTTTGAAAAGAATCTTCTATTTCTGATGATTCTGTTTGAGTTTCACTTTCTGATGTATCAAGGAGGATGGCTTCAATTTTTTGTATTGTTTCTTCCTCTACTTGTAACTCATGAAGTTTTTTGTTAAGTCTACAATATTTTGAAGTATGGCCTGACTTTTCACACTTAAAACAAGTGACTTGTTTAAAATTTGGTTTGAAGGCAGTCTTTTTAAAAGATCTTTTCTTGTAAGGTTTCTGTGGCTTAGATCTTTTATAAAATATCTTTTATATTTTCATAATTTGGTAATTTGGTAATTTGGTTCAATCCAAATTTTTCATAATTTTTATGGGATTAGAGCTTTTGTATTTTCTTGGATGGTGGGATTATCATCTCACTGACCAACAGCAGTTAGAAATATTAGGTGCAATCCAAACCACAGAGGATGGAACACCCATTCTCGATGAGATAGGTAACCCCATACCTGATGCTATAGCAACCCTAATCCATATGATTAGTCTACACTTCATAGGTGACCCTTCTCATTTAAAAGATAAAAACGCAGAATTACTTTCAAACCTTAGGTGTAAAAAGCTTTCTGATTTTCAAAATTACAAATTATATATTTATAATTTGGTAATTTGGTAAACCATGCGGCGTCTATGGTATCAGAGCCTAGGGGATAGTGTTTATATAAGATTGATTATTTATAATTTGGTAACTTTATTTTGATTTTGAAAAACTAAAATATTATCTGGGTAAGGTTAGAGGTGAGGTAGTAAGTCCCGTTTTAGCTGAGGATAAGGCGTTTAGGGCAGTAAAGTTCCAGGACCTAGTTATCCAGGTAAGAAGATACATTTTTAAAAATTAAATTAAATTTTCAAAATTATGAATAATTTATTTTGTAGATCCACTTCTTTTTCAAGCTCTCTTGCTTCAGGTTCCTCGGAATCAAATTTCAAACATCCTACAAATAGTGAAGAAATTACTATTGAGGATTTTAAAAAATCTTTAAACAACTGGGAAATTCCAAAAATAAAAAAAGATCAAGTTTATGAAACTGGTCTATTTCAAAATCTTTTCAAAACTGACTATGTCATCAAAACGAAAGAAAGGGATGTTCAAATCTCAAAACCTTTTGAAACCATCCAACTTCTTTCTCAAAAAACTTTACAAAAACACCAAGACAGGAAATATAACTACATACATATAGGTCTTGTCCAGGTGGGAAATAAACCTTTAACAAAAGATGGCTTAAACACTTCAATTCTTTGTGTTTTGAGGGATGTCAGACACATAAATTTTCAAGAATCTATGATAGCGTCCGTTGAGTCAAGTCTTTGCCAAGGCCCAATCTCTTTTGAATGCTATCCAAATATCTCTTTATCTTTGAAAGATAAAAATATTTTAAAATCCTTGATTTGCAAATCAAAACCCATAATTACAAAATGCTGGAAGGTTCAATCCCAGTGGCAATTATGTTTAAAGTGCATTACAAGGCAATGGTTTCTGTTTTTATAGCTACCAAAAATGTTGATTTAAAAAAGGGTGAAACCCTCTTTTTACAAATAGATCTATCAAGATCTAAGACTGTTATTCCAAAATCTATTCTTTGGAAAGATATCAGTCTTCCCGACGAATAGATCTTGGAAGGAGTTTCAAAACCAAAATCTCCTGAACAGGCAAAACCAAACACTGAATTAAGAGAAATTACCTAGTACAATGACGAAAAGGTAAAAATAAGCTTTAGTAGAGCTTCCAGTCATCGATATTCAGATGCTGGTTCTTCCACGTGTACTTTGGATTTGGGAAAAATTTCAAAACTACCTTTAGTTATCCATTTGCCTGATAGGATGGAGAATTTTCAAAACCCAAGATTTTCTTGTTCAAGCATTCCAAGTGCATTCTTACATAGAAAGTCATGACTGTGACTTGCTTCTTCCATAAAATTCGGTGCATTCTTACAAGGGACAGTTATGAATTGCATTTTCTAGCCATGAATTAGAAATGCACGATTGTGAATTGCCTTACATGGTGCCCTTAGCTTTTCTTAGGCCTCAAAACAAGGCCTGATCCTTTATGGACTTGGTTTAGGTCTGTTAAGGGCCCTTAAGCCCTTAACCAAGGAAAAAAGGCTATTCAAAATGTTTTCTTAATTAGGATAAAAAGCTTCTCGAACCAAACAAAAAGTTAACCCCTTTTCACATGACCTTTTTCAACAAAGGTAATCCTAATGTAGGCGACTTAAGCTAAGGTACCTACAGCTCCTATAGCTGAATTAGAAGCTTATATGAAGCATGCCAATGATAATGATATGACAGTTTGTATCATGTTTAGAATGACAAAAAATTTACAAATTGAACACGAGAGCATGAATGCTTACACCATCATCTTCCATCTCAAAGAGCTGTTTGACAAATACACTCACAGTAAGAGATATGTGATGCCACAACTTTATTTAGCTGTAAAATGATGGAAGGTACTTCAACCTATGTGCATACACTAAAGATGTCGGGTAGGTAGCTTGGCAAGCTAGGCTATGTGATGAATCATGAACTATATGTAGATATGATCCTGCATTCCTTGTCTCCTAGTTGTGCACCTTTTGTACTTATCTACAACATGAACAACATATCCACTACACTACTTGAGCTAATCAACATGCTCAAAGAGGTTGAGAATTCAATCAAGAAAGGACTAAAGTCTATGATGGTTGTTTCTTTTGCTCCCTCCAAGAGGAAAAAGCACAAGAACAAGAAGAAAGCAATGAAAGCTATTGGTGGGATTACTATAAACATTGGTTCCTAAGGTGGCTTTTGTCAGAGTTACCTATTGAGGAAGTCTTTTCTTTTATAAAGAAAAAGAAGTTAGGGGTTCTATGACGCGCGCCGAACCCTGGGGTGCCCCGAAGACTCGCTTTTAGGACGATTGGGATGAGGTTCTTTAAAACTTGTAGGAAGTTACAAGTGCGTCTATTTTGGGCAACAAGGAGGTTTCTTGGAGTCGCCACCCAATAGAATATTGGGAAAGGTCGTCTAGCCTCAGTGAGCCTAAGACAGCGCTGCTATGTCCATCATAGGTAAGCCGGAGGTGTCTTGGAGGTCTGCACCCTAATGATAGTGTGGTCCTCTAGCCTCACACTTGGGCAAACCAGAGGTGTCTTGGAGGTATCCACCTTAATAGAACATTAAGATGGCCCTCTTGCCTCGTGGCGCCTAGGACTGTGCAAGTTTGAGCCTTTTTTACGGGTCATAAGAGGTGTCTTGGAGGTTTTCACCCCAATAAATTATCGAGGTGGCCCTCTCGCCTCATTGAGCCCAAAGACCAGAGAAGGTTCGGGACTTCCCGTTTATTCATACCTTGGTTAAATTTATAATTGAGTTTTGAATTTAGCGTTTCATCCCTTTTCTCATTCAATTCGGTGCAGTTTAATTAAAGCGCAAGTTATTCATTCAAAGGAAGCGATGAATAAAACAGGATTAAAATAAAGTAAATGAAAATAAGTACAACAAAACTAGGGGCGGAATACAACCCCCATTGTAAAAAAAATACAAATCATACATAAATCGGGATATTGTTTAAGAATGAGGACATTGATCCTCGCATACATACTTAAAAAAGAGTGTTAAAGGTGATGATTTATTTGGGTATGAAAAACTAGGACATTGGTCCCATTTTTATTTAGAAAAAATGCCAAATTAATTAATATAAATGTTTTTGTGATTTTCTTTTTAGCGTGCCTAAAATAAACAATTTTATGAAAGATTGTGTGGAAAAATAAATGAAAAAGCCAAGTAAATAAAATATTACAAATGAAGCAAATGAATACTTCACCCCAAAATGAGACTTCTGGATCTCCTCGCGTGCTCGCAAAAATGCCCAAGAGGGAAAATGTGATGTGAAATAAAAATAAAACACAAATAAATGATATTAGTAATTGAATCAATCAAATAATAATAAATGAATGACAAATTAAAATAAAACAAGGTGATGTGAAAGAATGATAATTGAATTAAAATGTTAACAAATCAAAATAAATGAAAATATACATTAAATGATAAAAGAATTAAATAATTTAACTGGAATAAATAAAACATGTTAATAGTTAATATGTAAAAATATGAACATGATAATAATGATGATGATTAATGAAAATAAATAAATGAATGAATAAATAGCAATGACAATGATAAAAGAATGATAAAAAATGAATAACAAAATAATGATAGCAATTAAATGAATGACATGGTTAATCAATATAATCACAATTAATATAAAGCATTTACATGGTAAAAATATCAATTAAAATGAATTTATTTAATTACATGCTAAAAATAATGATGAATTAAAGTAAAATAAATTAATTACATGTTAAAAATAATAAAAAATCAATATTTACATGAATAAGAATAAAATATTATATGAACATATTAAATAAAACAAATAAAATAAATAAACGAATGAAAGTAATAAAAATATATATGAATAAATTAAATATGAACAGAAATAAAATAAAATAAAAGCGTTAAACCTAGAATATTTACCCTTAGAGTTTCGGGTTCGATGAAAGTGAAAATGATATTGATTTCCTTGTTTGTGGTTTGCAAGATTAGAATTGAATGATAAAATGTTGGAATTCTATTCCAAGAAAAAATAGAAAAAATGATCAAAAATTCTTTAAGAACAAAGAATTAATTTTTTTGTTTAAAGAATGATTTTTATTGATAAAAATAAAAATAATCTCAAGAACAAACAATCATTTTGTTTGTCTCAAGAAACAAAACATATGAAAAAAATCTTATTTTTAGAAAATCAAATGAAAAAATTAGATTTTGATAACAAACATTTATTTTGTTTGTCTCAAAATTAACTTTTCATCAAAAAGAGATTTAAAAGAAAAATCAATGGAAAAAAGTTTAATTGAACAAAAATAAAAAGTTAAAAAAAGAATTTTGAGAGCAAATAATTGTTGTATTTGTCTCAAAATTAAAATCAATCAATAAAACTACTTCTAAATATATGTTTAGAAGAAATTTTATTGGAAAAAGATGAACTAAATTTTTTGTTCTTTTTTGTGGGGAAAATCTGGAATTTTTAGAGAGAAATTGAGAGGAAGAAGAAGAAAAAACCTAAAAAAAAACCCTAAGAAAAATCCCCCTTTAATTAGTTTTATCCTTTTCTTTTTAAATGAAGAAAAAAGGATAAAACCATTAATTAAGAGGAAAAAAAAATCAATTGAATCAGATATTAATTATTTTGAATTTTAAAAATTGAAAAAAGCCTTTAAAAACCCTAAAAAATGGGATAAAAAACAGAGTTTTGGGTGAAAAATCGAAAAAAACTGAAATTGGGGCGAAATTGGCCATTTGCGGCGGAATAGGGGCAACCGACGCCCGTCGGCGCTCGCGAGACGGCCGAGCTCCAGCTCCCCATCGCGCACGCGTCGCTCATGCGCGGAGCGCCGCGCGATGGCGCTTCGCGCACCGTAGTGCCTCGCAGCGCGCACAGGCGCCGACGCTCGGAAATTTTTTTTTTATTAAAGATTAACTAAAAATACTACAATTTCTAAACCCCATTTTTCAAATCTAATTTTTAAAATATTTTTTATTATTTTTTTTATTTTTTACTCTAAAATGCAAATTTGACCAGGAAATCATCACTTTTAACCTTTTTGTCTGTGGCAAGGCATCTTATCATCACTGGGTAACTCTGATCTGGGCTGTCTCAGGACCCGGTGTCTACAGTTGCCCCCAATATTGGGGAAACTAGTGCACTAGTGCCTAGATGAGCCAAAATTCAAAGAAGAAGGAAAGAGATGCATACCTGAGGCAGCCCTTACCTTTTTGCCGTGAGGAATGTTGCGACTTGTTGCCGTTGAGCTATAGTGCTATTCGACTATGGCTCTTTTGCAATATTTTCTATCGCATTGTCCCGCTCGCCTCCGGTCGGCTTGCACGACATCTGTGAGATGCGGTGTCATCTAACCCCCAATCCCATTGCGATCTGTTCTATCGCGTGTGCCCCGTTGTTCTCGTCTCGGCATGCACGGTGGCTGGTCTGTCCCGCTGGCCTCATCTCGGCTTGCACGGTGTGAGGTGAAGTGTTGTCTAGCTGCATCCTCTGTTGTGATCTGTTCTATCGCTGTCTCCCGCTAACCTCATCTCGGTCTGCACGACGCCTGGTCTTTCCCGCTAGCCTCATCTCGGCCTGCACGGTGTGAGATGAAATGTTGTCTAACTGCATCCTCTGTTGCGATCTGTTCTATCGCTGTGCCTCGCTAACCTCATCTCAGTCTGCACGGTGGCTGGTCTATCCAGCTAGCCTCATCTTGGCCTACGCGGTGTGAGGTGAAGTGTTGATGCAGAACCCAATAGCTAACAAGCTACAAACCCACACATACAAGATGGTTAGCAAAGAAACAAAGAGATAAAATCCCTCCCTATTGAACCCCCAATCAACCTGTGATTGAAAAAGCAAATAATCGGGAAAATGAAGAAGATGAAAATGCCATAATCAAGATAATTGATAAGTAATCAAATTCTTCATGCAATAGAAAAGATAAGCAAGCAATCCTCACTAATCTCTGCCAAAGACACCGAGGACCATGAAATAAATCAGATTGATCCTTTTGAACACTAGGTATGACTGTCCAAATAAACGGCTCTCCTGGACTGACTGGTGGACTGTCCTCTTAGTTAGAACAATACAGAACACTAAGATTCACTTCATGGACCAAGATGTTTTAATAGCAGGATCCCTGACTAAAGAATAAGAGTATTCCAATGAAGAAGGGAAGAGAAAATTAGATCTTCATGATAGAAGAAAGAAAATTTCTTATTTCTTAGAAACCGCTTGATCCTCAAAGGATTCAAGGATACATATTTATAGAGCCAGAAGGCTCATAGTTTACATCACTGCTTACATAAGCAAACACTAATTACAGATAAGGAGGAATCTCCTTTACAAAAGCTACTTTACAAAAGATACTTTACTAAAGCTACTTTAGTCCTTATTGCTAGGTTGGATGGGCTCATGAGAGGGGGACATATTCATATCTTCAGGATCTTGATCATATTGTGCTATCCAGTCAAAATCATCAAAATCATCTTTAATTTTCTTCTGTGTATCAAGACCAGAGAGAAAATCACGAGTGGGATTAGCACTGGTACTAGCACCTTTATTATCCTTATCCTCTATGTTCAAGTCTTCATAGGGATCCTGGGAATTTTTGAAAAGCTCATCAAGATAATTGGGACGAAGGGATGATTCTGCAGTATCTAGCACAGGAGGATGTAGTGCAGAGCGCTCAATATTATTGAGTTCACATAATATAGCATGAAGGGCCTTTGCAATATCAGGAATTTCCAAGTCCTTGCTAGAGTCAAAAGTTTCCCAGTAAATTGTTTGAGGTTGATCCCATATGGTATCTTGAGTAGGATTCCAGAAATAAGGTCTGTGAAAGAAATAAAGAATGACATGATCTCTTGCAAATGATTCTGTCATATTCCAGACTTTGAGATCTTGGATCTTTTTGAGCAATTATTTTTTCCACTATGAGAGAGGGGCATACCACTGAAGAAACTGCCAATGGAAAGAGTTCTGCTTCTCAGGAGTGGTAAGGATTTCATAAAGACCAATGAGTGAAAATAGGACAGCATAAGTGTATAAAGTTGACAAACACCATAAGAACCAAAGTTCTTCTTCAAAATAAGGAGAATCATGAAAACATTTGAAAAGGATTGACCAGGGCTGGTCAACCATTAAATAATTTTCATGTGATGGTATATCTCTCTTTTGGGTGAAAAGGTGAAGATAATGAAACATATGGCGGGTGGCAAATGTTTTAATGGATGCAGGAGAGATGCGGGGACAGTTTGGTGGTATGGAGTCTGTTTTAGTTGCAGGAAGATTTAAGTAAGGTGGTTCACTTTTTCTGCTGCAGGGGTGAGGTTTGAAATGTTCAAAAGCCATTAGGTAAATAAGGGAGGAAGAAGGAAGGGGAGTTTTTGGAATGGGAGGCTTTGATCTGGAAAGTCTTGAGAGATAATCTGGAACTAAGTTCTTATCTCCTTTTATATGCACAACTTCAAAGTTATACTTGCTAAACCATTATGCCCATCGAAGAAGTTGATAATGTGGCACAGACTTCCCTTTGAAGGAAAGATTCTTTGGAAAAGAAGAGCAATCCATTATGACCGTGAACTGGTGGCCAATCAGATGAAATTCGAATCTTTTAATGCCATACTTTACAGCTAGTATTTCTTTAAAAGTTGAGTGGTAATGGCATTCTGACTCTTTGAACTGACCACTGGCATATCCACATATCTGTCGAACATTGTCTTTTTCTTCCAAGAGCACTGCACCCCAGTTTTCATCACTTGCATCAGTCTAGAGGAATCGTTTTCCAGTGGATGGAATATGGAGAGGTGGTAAAGCCTGAGTGACTGCTTTGAGATTTTGGACTGATTTGGAGTGGATTTCTGACCAAGGCGGTGGGTTCTTTTTTAAAAGTTGTGTGAGTGGTTTGGACAGGTGGCTAAAATGTGGGACAAATTGTCGTATGTAATTTACAATGCCAAGAAACTATTGGACCTGCTTTTGAGAAAGGTGATGATCTGGAAAGTTGAGCAGTTCTTTAGCAAGGTGTGGTTGTGGTTGATAGGCTTTGTTAGCAAAGTGCATTCCAAGAAAATCAATCTCCTTTTGTGCTAATATCATCTTTGATGGGGAAAGCATTATCCCATGTTCCTTTGTGAGTTCAAAGAACTAGGTCAAGTGGTGTTGATGAGTAGGAACATCTGGTGAAAATATTAACACGTCGTCAATGTAAATAAGAGCAAAGGAGAGGATTGATTTGTAAACCCGTATCATAGACTGTTGGAGCATGCCTTTTATTCAACTTACCTTGTCCCTTCAAGTGTTTGAGGGACTCATGATCGGTGTGAATGACAAACTCCTTGGGTAGGAGGTAATGCTGCCACACATCCAATGCTCTCACTAAGGCATAAAGCTCCTTGTCATAGGTTGAATAATTGAGTTGGGCTCCATGAAGCTTCTCACTAAAATAGGCGATTGGCTTCTTTTCTTGCATTAAAACCGCCCCAATACCTACACTAGAAGCATCACATTCTATTTCAAATGTTTTATCAAAGTTAGGTAAAGATAAAATAGGAGCAGAACACAATTTCCCTTTCAAAGTCTCAAATGCCTTTTGCTGTGCTTCTCCCCACTTGAACCCAACTTCCTTCTTGATAATTTCTGTAAGTGGTGCAGCAACAGAAGAGAAATCATGCACAAAATGCCTATAAAAACTCGCTAAGCCATGAAAGCTCCTCACATCCGAAATGGACTTAGGAGTGGGCCAATCCCTAATTGCCTTCACTTTCTCTTCATCTACATCAATACCCTGTGCACTCACCACAAAACCAAGAAAAACAAGTCTATCTATACAAAATGTGCACTTCTTAAGTTTAGCATACAACTTTTCATTCCTCAAAGTTTGCAAAACTAACTTAACATGCTCAATATGTTCCTCAAAAGACTTGCTGTAAATGAGTATATCATCAAAGTAAACAACAAAAAAATTTCCTAAATATGCACGCAATACATGGTTCATATGTCTCATAAATGTGCTAGGGGCATTAGATAGCCCAAATGGCATAACCAACCACTCATATAAACCATATTTAGTTTTGAAAGCTGTTTTCCACTCATCACCAGGTTTCATTCTAATTTGATGATATCCACTCATTAAATCAATTTTAGTAAAATACACAGCACCACATAATTCATCCAATATATCATCTAGCCTAGGAATGGGATGTCTATACTTTGCAGTGATTTTGTTGACCGCACGGCATTCAACACACATTCTCCATATTCCATCCTTCTTAGGCACCAAAAGGACAGGCACTGCGCACGGACTCATGCTTTCTCTCACCAATCCCTTCTCCATGAGTTATTCCACTTGCCTTTGCATCTCCTTAGTTTCCAGAAGATTGCTTCTATAGGTTGGTCTATTGGGAATGGTAGATCCTGGCACAAAATAAATCTGATGTTCTATCCCCCTCAAAGGTGGTAATCCGTCTGAATTCCTGGCAGAACACCCAATTCAAGGAGACTCGTACGAGTTTAACTTTCCAGATGAGGATATGACAGCTATCGGAGTTCAAGGTTGGCAGTTGCACTTTGACGGAGCCGTGAACAACAAGGGGGTAGGAGTAGGGATCATTATAACAAGCCCGGATGATGAGAAGCTCCCTTTGGCCAAGAAATTGAGGTTCAAGGCTACCAATAATGAAGCTGAGTATGAAGCGTGTGCCTTTGGGTTAGAGGCATTGATAGCCTTAGGAGCAAAAAATGTGGAAGTGTTCGGTGATTCCTCCCTAGTGATCAATCAAATCCGAGGTGAATGGGCCGTTAAAGAAGAGAGGCTAATGCCATACATCAAGCACTTGAGAGAACTGAGCAGTCAATTTGAAGTGTGTACATTCCGATTTATTCCAAGGGACGAAAACCAGTTAGCCGATGCGCTTGCCACTTTGGTCTCAATGTGGGACAATCCTGAAGGGGTGGTTATGAGGCCAGTTTTAATTTCTAGCTCTGAGAGACCTAGCTTCGAATTTAAATCAGTCATGGAGATAGAAGTAGCGGATGGGAAGCCGTGGTATTATGATATCAAGAACTATCTGGAGAATATGACATTTCCGGAGGAAGCTACTGAGAAAGATCAGAGAATGATTCGCAAGCTATCTACCCAGTTCATCTGCATAAATGGAGCGTTGTACAAATGACAGGCGGATGGTATCCAGTTGAGGTGTTTGGATGAGAAAGAGGCCAAGAGGGTGATGGAAGAAACACACACCGGAGTATGCGGAGCCCATATGAACGGGTTGACATTAGCCAAAAAGATTATGAGACAAGGATTCTTCTGGCTCACCATGGATAACGATTGCTCGAAGTATGTGAAGCAGTGTTAGTTATGCCAGCAGTATGCAGATTTAAGGCACTTGCCCGTATCGAAATTACATAATTTAACGTAACCTTGGCCATTCGCAGCTTGGGGATTGATATTATTGGGGAAATACGCCCCACGGCCTCCAATAGGTATAGATACATCATCGTCGCCATTGACTACTTTACTAAGTGGGTAGAAGCTGAGTCCTTCAAGAAAGTGGATGCTTGGGATATGGCAAAATTCATAGAGAAGAACTTCATATGTAGGTATGGCCTTCCACATCATGTGGTATCTGATAACGGGGTCCAGTTCATGGCCGAGATGAAGAAGTTACTCCAGAAGTATGGTATTGAGCACCACAAGTCTTCTCCGTATTGTCCTAAAGCTAACGGGGCAGTTGAAGCCGCCAACAAGAATGCCAAGAGGATCCTAGCTAAGATGGTCTAGAATTATAAAGATTGGGCCGAAAAGTTGCCTTTTGCACTATGGGGTTATAGAACAACCATCAGAACTTCAACGGGAGCCACTCCTTATTCTTTGGTATATGGGACGGAGGCAGTATTGCCGGTCAAGGTCGAACTTAAGTCACTGAGAGTGATAATGGAAGCAGAAATTTCGGAGGCCGAATGGGTGCAGCAGCGGTTGCAACGCTTGAACATGTTGGATGAGAATAGGTTAAAAGCCTACTACCACAACTAGATCTATCAAAAGAGGCTCGCTAGGTCTTTTGGAAAGAAGGTCAGGAAACATCCGTTGAAAGAATGGGATTTGGTATTCAAACAGATGAGACCCGGAGCACCGGATATTAGAGGGAAGTTCAGACCTACGTGGGAAGGTCCGTTTATCCTCAAGAAGTTGCTATCAAAAGGAGCTGTGATTTTGTCGGATAGCGATGGCAACGAATTCAAAGAACCGGTCAATATTGATAGACTCAAAAGGTTCCATGGCTAAAGGCTCCAAAATCAAAAGAAGAGAATGAAAGCCCCACAGGTCGAAAACCGAAAAAAGGCGGCCTTGCTAAAATTGGGCGCCTCGTCAGGGTGAAAACTGAAAAAAGGCATCCTGGGCAAAATTAGAGGCTTGAGAGAAAATATCCAATCGTGAAAACCCGAGAGGGCTGATTGGGGACAGGAGTTTGATGCTGTCAGGACTTGGTTCCATGAATGAATGTAGGCTTGCATAATTGAATTAGTGTAAAAAATGATCATGTATTCTGAAATCATACTGAAATGTACACAATTTCGTGAAATAAAATAAGACTTGATTTATTCATTTATATCATTGTCCAATTCTGCTTTAAAAAGAAACATATTGCTCAAAATTCATGTAAAACTAAATTATGCCCTACTACTACTCTCGCTAGCCAAATGCCTCAGTCGCCGTGTCCGGTTATCAGATGACGGGCTAAGTATCCACTGCTTGTACGCGCTGGTGGAAGTGACAGAGTGGTTTCCGAAGGGAGGTATGATAGTCTTCAGTGGAAGTTGACTCCAGAGCTCATGATAGCGGGAGGCAAAAGCCACAGAAAGGACTCCACCTCAAAAGGATAGAGGGAGTCTCACCACATCTTGAGTCATCCCAGGTTGACGAGAGCAGCGGGCCATGATGTAAAAGGTTGCCTCATGAAGCCCGCATAGGGGAACGCATCCTGAAGACCCATCAATAACTGCACTGGATAAGGAAAGCCAAGCATGCATAAAGCTAACATCCTCATCTGATATCTCACTGAATCTAATAATACCTTCGTCAGGGGTCTCAAGCAGGTACAAGCACCGGCGAGGAAGAAAATGCTTCGCAGAATACTGATTAATGACCCTAGGAGGTGGCTCTGACAGCAGTTTCAATTTCTCTTGCAACCAAATTTGGAAGAAGAAAGAAGGAAAAATAAAAGCCAAAGAAAATAAGATAAAAGGCAAAGAAAAGCCGTTGGAGTAAGTGGGATTTACTTCAGGCAAAAATTAGGCATAGGGTTGTGTGATAATCCGAAAGGACGCACTTCCCGCTAAGAAAAGCTAGTGAGAAAATCCACAAGGGACGCACTACCTTTAAAACAATGACGTACTTGGAGTAATAAGGGGCTCCCTGAGAATGAAGTGGTAGGCCCAGCATGGACAAAGTCCAAACCCAAGATAGTCTCGGCCAGAATAAGTGGAAAAGGGGTCAGCCCGTGGTGAAAATCCTCCAAAATCCCAAACAGACGAGGGTCTCCAAGCAGCTCCTCTGAAGTCACCACTAGATACTTCATCAGGCAGAAAAGAAAGATGATACTTACCTTGTATGAAGGAATGCGGGAGAATTGATCCAGTGCTTCGATCAGAGGTTTTAAGGCAAATGCAGGGCCCTGAGGAACTAGATGAGCAGCGTCAGAAGGAGCTATACTTAGGGACAGAGCAATATCATGAGTTTGAATCAAACCACAGCGAGGAATGCAGGGTAGAGCACTAGGAGGATACCAGCCCCCGACAATAGCAGCAAGTTCCTCAGGCAGGGGGCACATTTCCTGGTAAGTGAACCTAAAAACGTGAAAGCGAGGGTCCCAGAAGTGGGTCGCAGCCAGAAGGAGGTTGCAGTCTATTTTGATTCTTCGTAAAATTTTCAGTCCAAAAAGGGGGGCAAGAGTGTTGTTTTCCCAAGTTTGAGCATCGTCTAAGATACGGTGCATTTTGGAAAGAAAAGGAGAATTCATTCCTCAGTAGCTAAAGCCGAGGTCGCTAAGGAAAAAAATGGAGAAAAGAGACTAGTATGAAGCTAAAATGAGAGAAGAGGCACGAAGTCCAAGAAAAAGGTAAATTTTATAGGGTTGATCTACTGACGGATAGCCCGTCCCTATCTCAGACTTCCATCATGTCTGTAGTTGTCCACCTGGCGGTTTTACATCGTGCATATCACGCGCATTGATTAGGTAATTAATGAGGGTTAAAAGCAGAATCTGGAGGGACAGACGGCATGCCCATCGGCAACTCTATGGACGTAAAGCCCGTCGGTACGTGAATTCTATATAAGGATGCTGGTACCGACGGACGATCACTTTCTTCCTTTTCTTTTGGTTACCGACGCTCTTCCCTTCCTTTCTTTTCATTTGCAGTTTCCGTTTTGTTGCACCAGTATTTTGTTCTTCCCTTTTTATTGATTCTCAACTTCTAGGTCAGTAAAATTCTTCTAATTTTTATTTATTTATTATTTATTTTATTTTATGATGAGTAATTTTATTTTATTTGGATTAGTATAATTAATCTCATTTTTGCAATATAATTTGAAAGGCCATAGTTATGTTTTCTTAAAATGCTTTAAGCGCTAGAATTAACACATAAAGTAAGTGATATGCTGTTATAAAATGCATGGATATGACTATTTTGAGAACAATTAATTTTTAGTCATTGAGTTTTTAGATATTCAGGCATGGCCTTAGGAACGCATGCACTTTGAAACCAATACTAGGAATCAGAAAGTAAAGCAAATATGAGTATGTTGCACTGTTGCCTGGGGCCTGAGGCCTGTCCCTTTTTCTTTCTGTTTTCTCATGTAGGAGGTTGGGCACTCCCTTGTCGGGGTGCTGCCCACTTTTTTTTAACAAGAGTGAGTATGTTGCACTATTGATTGAGGCTTGAGGCCTATTTTTTTTGCTTTCTCATGCAGGAGGTTGGGCACACCCTTGCCGGGGTGCTGCCTAAATTTTTTTAATTAATTTAATTTAATTTTAATTTTTTCGGTTTAGACCCGACCCCATCGAAATGCTACCTAAAATTTTCGTTATTTTCTAAGTAAAGTCCGCCTATGATACCAAACTAATTGATTACTTTATTTTCAGGATGCCACCGCGACGACGTGCTCCGCGCAATCAGCCTGAGCCTCAGGCCCCGGATTGGATGGGCGCCGAGGCCAGACAGAGGTATGCAGCGCTGGCTCAGGTGCAGTTCCAAGCTAGCCGTTTCATTTCCAGGACGTTCATTGAGGCTCTCGGGATGGCCGACGAGGTCAATATTCTGATAGCAGGAGCAGGATGGGCTGAGTTTCTGACGCCTGCTTTCCAGACTCACTCGGAGATAGTTCGACAGTTTCTCGCTACACTACAGTACGGGGGATATCAGAGATCCGACACAGAGGAGGGTGTTATCCAGTTTTGGATTGAGCGGCACCATTACAGCATTACCCGACAGCGATTTACAGAGGCTATGGGACTTCTATTCAGACAGGATGTTATAGTGCCCCATAGGGCAGTTAGACGCCATCATTGGGTGGTTATTGCATTGCCGGGAGTGCCGTATGATCATGATACGACGAAGAGCACGGTACTCTCGTCACAGGCCCTTCGATATGTTCACAGGGTTTTATCCAGCTCCTATTTGGGACGAGCTGGTAACCCAGGGTCCCTCAACACCGTTGAGATTTGGAGCTTATGGGCCATGGTGGCAGGCCAGCGGCTCAATATCAGCCACGAGATTTTGGTTAACATGGTGAGGGTATCCAGGGGGCAGCCCCTGTAGTGTATGTTGGCGGAGTCATCACTAGACCACTCCTGAGTTTGGGTATTCGTCCAGACATCCTGGGGCCTGCCTTGGATGAGAGCATTTATGTGGATGCCCCGGCAGCTATTACGATGGCTATGATACTGCCGATACCAGGTCAGGCCGAGGCATACAGACTTCGCACCATTCATGAGACCAGACATGCATTTTGCCTGCCCTCGCTAGAGCCGGTAGAGGAGCAGGCTCAGGATCAGTCTCAGATGGAGCAGCCTCAGATGGAGCAGGAGCCTCCCGAGCACCCACAGCACCAGGAGGACCAGCCTCCCCGACATCCAGAGCACCAGGAGGGTCAGCCTCCGCAGCCGCAGCACGAGGAGCAGCATCCGTATACACCTTCTGACATGGGGATTGAGTTCACTATGGATGAGCTCTTTGCTACTCCTCCAGCACAGAGAGTACAGAGTCCTACTCCGCCTCCGCCATCGAGAGTACATCGGACAGTTCCCCGGGCACCTAAGAGGTTCAGTCCATATGCTAGAGCAGGGGACCTGAGGGCATCTACTTCTACAGCTCCACCTCCAGAGCGGGCACCAGAGCCAGTCTCCCCTCCATTTACACCATCGATGCACCCGGGACAGCCAGATTTTTTTGCGATTTTGACCTCTATGTTTGCATCCTTTGAGCACAGACAGGAGGAGAGAGACAGGGCCCTTCTTGGGCTGCTCGGGGAGCGAGATAGAGTCATTTTAGAGCGGCTGGATCATCAGTAGGGTATTATCCAGGAGCAGGGGAGGCTTATTGACCATTTGAGATAGGAGCAAGAGAGACTTGCGGGTCAGCTGAGGCAGGAGATGAGGGCCTCCCAGGATGAGGTGGCCCAGAGGATAGATGCATTTGTACAGATGGTGGATGAGTCAGTTGAGGTTCTCAGATTTAGGATCCAGGTCCTAGAGGGTGCCATACCTCCCATTGCCCAGTCCATGCGAGAGTTTAGAGAGCATACAGAGGATAGGCTGAAGAGTATGGGGACTACCTCTACAGATCAGACCCTCCGCCTGGCCGGCGCTTTCAGGGAGTTAGGGGGGTCGTCACTGACACGCTGCAGTTCATGACGGTATGCGCATAGCCTTTCCTTGATGGATATGCACAGGTCCAGTTCCAGCAGCAGGACCCAGCGAGGGCACAGCCGTTATCAATACCAGTGGCGGTACCCCCCAAATACCAGCGATAAGCCAGAGCCTCGGCTGCTCATCAGGCTGGACCATCAGCCCCTCCCAGGCAGCAATCTGCCCCAGATGCGGGACCATCTGCTTCTTCATCACGAGGCCAGCCGGTTCATATATCAGATGATGATGATGATGATCCAGAGGAGCTCTCAGATTATGTGCCATTGTAGATTGTTCAGGGAGTTCTTCTGGCTTTGTGTTTATACTTTTTGTTGTAATCACATCTGTATATTGTACAAAATTCAACTTTTTAGTGGAAAAGACATTTATGGATTAACCTGTTAAATTTGCATGTTATTTCTTCATGATTTAAATTTCTTAAAAGAAAATTTAAAAGAGAGAGAAAAGAAGAAGAAGAAAAGAAAAAAGGACAATTGATCATATAGAAAATAGGATGATAAATAATAAAGAGAAATAATAAAAATGTTCATAAATTTACCAGTCAAGTTAATTGGTATGAGAATTAATAAGAATCTCCTATGATACAGGAACATGGTTACATCAATTCGAAAATGACCAACAGTCAAAAGGAGGGATAAACCAATCAAACATTGTGTCCTTCAAGATCACATCCAATATTAGATGAGAATCAACAGATCAGAATCGTACCTTGCTGATTGAATGGGGGTCAGCAAGGAAAGTTCGCAAGCCTAAAATAGGACTAGCGATATAAATTAGACACCGTGCAAGCTGAGACGAGGCTAGCAGGATAGATTAGCCACCGTGCAAGCCTAGACGAGGCCAGAAGGGCGTGCGCGATAGAACGCATCCGCACTTTGTAAGTTTGGAATAGACTCAGTGCAGCTCAGGAGAGCAGTCCTCGCGTTTTGTAAGTCTGGAGTAGACTCGACGCATCGCCATCTGCACTTTGTAAGTGGAGCAGACTCGGTGCAGCTCAAGAGAGCAATCCGCACTTTGTAAGTTGGAGCAAACTCAGTGCAGCTCAAGAGAGCAACCTTTGCGTCTTGTAAGTCTAGAGCAGACTCGACGCATCGCTATTTGCACTTTGTAAGTTGGAGCAAACTTAGTGCAGCTCAGGAGAGCAACCTTCGCGTTTTGTAAGTCTGGAGCAGACTCAATGCATCACCACTTCCCTGGCAAAAAGGTAAGGACTGCCTCAGGTATGCGTCTCTTTCCTTTCTCCTCTGAATTTTGGCTCGTCTAGACACTAGTGCACTAGTTTTCCCAAAATTGGGGGCAACTATAGACACCAGGTCTTGAGGCAGTCCAGGTCAGAGTTACCCGAAGAAGAGATCCACATTGGTTTCAAGATAAATGGATGGAATTCAGAGGTTTTCGTCTTTCGGTCTCACAAGGATTAAAATCTTTTTTGCTATAGCGTGAGGTTTTGGAAAATTTTGGCTTGAAATTGGAAGTTTTGCTCCACAGACGGGATGGCCGTCTGAAGTAGGGACGCCCGTCCCTATTTGGGGTGATCCCCGTCTCTATGCATAGTAGGGACGGCCCGTCTGTAGCTGGGGATGGACACGTGTCTGAGTAAGGACGCCTGTCCCTAGTCCGCATTACGGCCCGTCTGTAGCTAGGGACGGACACGTTTCTGAGTAGGGGCACCCGTCCCTAGCCCGCATTACGACCGGTCTGTAGCCGAGTTTCCACGCGTGCCCTTAGTAGGGACGCTCGTCGGTAGTTGTAGGGATGCCCGTTGGTAGTGGATCTGATCAGTTATCGCCGGATTTGATAAAATTTTATCCCAAATCTTTCAAAATAGGATAAGTTTTGGTTAAAAAAATTGAATTTTAAAGACTCCTTTTAAAATTCAAACTCAAAAGGTGCTTATCTGATTTTATCTCCAAAAATTCTATAAATTGAGAGGTAAAATTCATTTTTAAGGGTTGGAGGGTTGGAAAAAAATTTGACAAACAGATTTTTGGTGGAGAAAATTAAACACTTTTTGAAATATTGGAATTTTTAGAGAAGTTTTCTTTGTGAGCAATTTACCAAAAAGCTATAAATCCTTATTTTCAGAATTTTATTTGATAAAAATTCTTCCAATTAATTGATTTACTCAAATTCTTCTTGCGAATTAAGCCAATTTGAGGTAACGAAATTCATTCGTTTCCATCAATACAGCTAATTCAAACATTCAATAGCTATTAAACTTTCCAGAAGAGAAAATACAAATTTTCTTAGTTTGATCTATTTTTATTTGATCCTTGCGGAGCGTGCGGGGACCGAAACCATTCGATATTCACCCAGAAAGGTAAAATCCGAGGGTAAACATTCTGGATTAGCACTTATATGATTTAATTAACCTATAGTAATTATTTTCATTCTGCTTTTTTATCTTTTAACTTATTTCTTTACCCTTTTTTTTACTTTATTCATCAAATCTGATACTGACATTTTTATTCCTATGAGTTATATTTTCTGACCCTTTGGAATTGGAGTTGTAAATGATGATGGTCGGGCTAACCTGAGGATTTCCTTACGGGTTCTTTCTTCACCCTTGCTCTTTTATTTATATTATTATTAAGATTATTTCAATGTCGTTAAAGTGAAAAGGGCCAAATATTTTATAGTAATTAATTTGGTGTTTTCTTGAAAGTTGTGGACCAATGTCCTATTTTTTTTAACCAACAAAATTGACACCTGTTAAAAACCTGTTTGTAACAAATATGCATGGCAGTTCCAATGTCCTCACTCCAATGAATATCCCGATTTCTGTATGATCTGTATGTTGTTTTTTACAATGGCGGTTGTATTCCGCCCCTAGTTTTATTGTAATTTGATTTTGTGGGGATTTATTTTAATAATGTTTTATTTATTGATTTTGACATGAATGATTGCGCTTTAAATTAATCGCATCGTGTGGAAAGTTGGTGAAACAATGAATGCAAAAACTTAATTATAATATTAATCAAGGTATAAATAAATGAGAAGTCCCGAACTCACTCTGGTCTTTGGGGCTCAATGAGGCGAGAGGTCTAGGACTTCCAAGACACCTCTTGAGTCTCACCAAAAGACTTCAATTTACAATCCTAGGCTCCAGGGGGTAGAGGCAGTGGCCTCCAAGATCTTTCTGGTTAGCTCAAGATGGATATGTATGCGCCGTCTTAGGCTCGCTGAGGCTAGACGACCCTTCCCAATGTTCTATTGGGTGGCGACTCCAAGAAACCTCATTGTTGCCCAAAATAGACGCCCTTGTAAATACCTTACAAGTTTTAATGAATCCCATCCTGATCGCCCTAAAGCGGGCTTCCAGGAGGCCACGGGGTTCGACGCGCGTCACAGTGACATAAACGATCAAAAATGATTCCAAAAATGGTGGAACAAATGGATAAGATATGATAAAATGGCAGCTCAAATGGATAAGAAATGAAACAAAAATGGCAGATCAAATGGATAATAAATGATATCAAAAATGGCAACTCAAATGGATAAGAAATGGATAACACAAATGGATAAGAAATGAAACAAAAATGGCAGCTCAAATGGATAATAAATGATATCAAAAATGGCAACTCAAATGGATAAGAAATGGATAACACAAATGGATAAGAAATGGATAACACAAATGGTGGATCAATGATTGCAAAGTAATTCCTTGGTTAGGTAGGATTAGGATTACAATTCCAATTCTGATGTGGATTAGGATTTTTGAAAACCTAAACCCAAAAGGATAAGGATTAATTTTACTAGCCCTTAAAGGATTCCTAATTCCCCAAGCAATATGGATTTATTTTATCCCACCTATTATAGGATTTGGATCTGCTCTTTGCTATATAAACCCTCCTTGGCCGAATTGATCCTTACTCTTTTCTCCTTCTATACTCTTTCTTTCGCGTTTTTTTTTTCTTTCTTCTTTTTTTTTTCTTCTTTCTTTTTTTTTAATATGAAGGAAATAACAACTAAAGACAACTAGGGTCAGGTTTCAAGCCAAAAGTGATCAAAGGTTCCAATTCGGTTTTTTTTTCTCAAAACGCAAAAACTTCAAAGTGAAAAACGGAGGCTTAAATGTCATTTTTGAGGTCCAAAAAAGGCAGTTATATAAGGCAAAGCCAAAGTAACAATTGTAGAGCACGGAATTCCCTTTACAGAAACATATTATAATAGCAAATCAGACACCCGAGTCAAAAGTTATGTCCTTTCGAAAATTTCTATTTTTTTTTCTTTTTTCAAATCAGCAAACTAATCTCTAATCTTCTTCTACTAGGATTCGGGTTCAAAGCAAAGGATATTCAAGATTTCAGTTCAAGGCTATTTCACGAATTCAAGGTAAAGGTAAAATAAGAAAAGGCTAATTTAAACACACAAAGAAACACAATTAACTAAGAAACTTAATACAACCTAATTCGGCATAAACATAAAGAATTCAAAGAAACGAAAACACAAACCTAATACTAAGATAAATAGGAACTTACCTTAACTTTGGCTCTAATACAAAATGATGCGGAACCCAATAGCTAACAAGCTGCAAACCCACACATACAAGATGGTTAGCAAAGAAACAAAGAGATAAAATCCCTACCCATGATTGAAAATGCAAATAATCGGGAAAACAAAGAAGATAAAAATGCCACAATCATGATAATTGATAAGTAATCAAATTCTTCATGCAATAGAAAAGATAAGCAAGCAATCCTTACTAATCTCTCTATAGAATTCGGCCAAGCCAATAAGAGAAGACTCTCAAAAGTTTAATTGATCAAAATCTGAAGTTTACAACTCATATTAGCCTATATATATGGTGGCTAACCCTAATTACCCTTAAAACCTAAAAACAAACCCTAATAAGGTCTTAAACACACATAAGCTAAAAATTACCATGGGCTTTACAAGATAAATTAAGCCAAAACTAAAGAAATAAACACACTTAAAGTTAAGTCTAATAGGCTGAATATGAAAGCCCAAAAGAAAGACTAAATAAATAACTAAACTTACTAAACTAAGCCCAAATAAGAAGCCCACATGCCTAGCCCTTTTAGAATATAACTTAAGTGAGTCATGTGACTTTTAAATGAACCACATGACTTGTACAATTAACGCCCAAAGTCATATAAGCCCTTGATGGCTTAAATTGGCCCAATTCCTTCACTTGTTTCCAAAAGGCTCACTACTTTAATTTGGCCTTCAAGCTCTCCATAGCATTTCTCAATAGCCTCTTCATGAATTTCTTGAGTGACAAAGTCTTGAACAAAATATGACATAGCTATCTTTAGCTTCTGAGCACGTCCTCTGGTTATTGGACCACTAGGCATCTTCAAAGGATCTTTGATGGTTGATGGCATTATTGGTGGATCCATATCAAGTGTTGTCTAACTGCATCCTCTGTTGCGATCTGTTCTATCGCTGTCCCCCGCTAACCTCATCTCGGTCTGCACGGCGACTGGTCTGTCCCACTAGCCTCATCTCGGCCTGCACGGTGTGAGGTGAAGTGTTATCTAACTGCATCCTCTATTGCGATATGTTCTATCGCTGTCCCCCGTTAACCTTATCTCGGTCTGCACGACGGCTGGTTTCTCCCGCTACCCTCATCTCAGCCTGCGTGGTGTGAGGTGAAGTCTTATTTAACTGCATCCTCTATTGCGATTTGTTCTATCGCATGTCTCTCGCTAACCTCATCTCGGTCTGCACAGTAGCTAGTCTGTCCCGCTAGCCTCATCTCGGCCTGCACGGTGTGAGGTGAAGTGTTGTCTAACTGCATCCTTTGTTGCGATCTGTTCTATTGCTATCCCCCGCTAACCTCATCTCGGTCTGCACGGCGGCTGGTCTGTCCCGCTAGCCTCATCTCGGCTTGCACGGTGTGAGGTGAAGTGTTGTCTAACTGTATCCTCTGTTGCGATCTGTTCTATCGCCGGCATTTATCTTGAACCTCTTCTTCTTTTTTTTCTGCAAAAAAAAGGGAAAAGCAAATGTGTAGGTTATATAAAAGAGATGCATACCTGTGGCAGTACATGCCTGTTGGGGGCATTGTCAGATGTGTACCCCTTGAAGGACGGTTAGTTGTTCCCAAGATACCGATTCCTCTATCATCTCCATCGGGGTCTTCTTGTTGGGAAAACCGGTGTGCCTCTTAAGAGGGCTTTGTGCTTGCAAGGAGATTTTGAAAATTTGTGCTCACTAAGAGACTTTGACGCTCACCGAGAGACTTTGATGCTCACTGAGAGACTTTGATTTCGAGCCTCCAGAGAGAAAATTAGATTTGAGCCTCCTCAGAGTAAAATTATATTTGAGCCTCCAGAGAGGAAATTGGATTTGAGCCTCCTCAGAGAAAAATTATATTTGAGGCTCCAGAGAGGAATATTAGATTTGGAGGTTTTGGTTGCTTGCCCGCAGGTGGATAGATTTCAATGTCTTTAGCGACTCTTAAAATGATCCTTGTTTTTGTGTTTGTTTTTGTTTGTTTTCTTGTTTTTTTTTTCTTGTAAGTTTTTGGGATTTTACATTTTGGATGTATTTGAATTTTTACAGTATATTGGATTTTCAAGGCCTTGAAAATATCTTCTTTTTGTCATTTTGGTTTGTTTGTCTTTGTTGTTTTTTTTTTGTTTGATAGTTTGCATTCTTTGTACATTTTGAAGTTGGATTTTGTACACTTATTGTGTGATGTATGTGAGTGTGCCTCTTATGATAGAGAATCTTACCTGATTGCCCCCGGTATGGTATGCATGAATAGGCTTGCTCTTTTAAATGTCTTCTTGGGAGCAAGTCCGCGAGATTCCATTCTCGTGAGGACTTCATCTTGATCTGATTGTTCGGCGTGGATGAATACCGATGAATACCTAGGGTAATCCGTAGTTATTCTCTGAGGTATTTCTCTCTATGCATCAGTTGCATTCCTTTGACTTTTTGGATGAATGTGTTGCCAGATTAGCTGAGGTAGCGAATGTGGGTCGGGTTCTTTAGGGCTTCATGAGGCTGCCTTTTTACCTTACCTACTCATTGTGCTCGATAATTCAGAGGGAATAACGATGTAGTGAGACGTTCCCTATCTTTCCAAGGTGTATCCTTTATCTTTGGCTCTTACCTCTTAACATCACGGCCTCTAGGCGAGCTATCGGCGAAGACTGTTATGCCATCTATCGGGGATTGTTCTTTCACTCCCACTAATGCATTCAAGAGGTAGGTGATTAGTCTTACAGTTGAAGATATAACTCATCGACTTAGATATCTGGATGGTGAGAACGGTAGCAGAGTGTAGTCATTTAGATTTCATTCAGCAATGAACGATGTTTCTCCTTTTTATAAATGAACTAGAAAATAATGACCACATGTAATTGCAAAGATTGTGTACATTTCAGTATGATTTCTTTAAACATGATCATTATCTAACATCGATTCAAAATGCATAACTACATTTAATCTCAGAGTATATCTTGTAAGCATCAAACTCCTATCTCCAATCAACCCTCTCGGGTTTTCTTGATTGGATATTTTCTCTCAAGCCTCTAATTTTTACCCAGGATGCCTTTTTTCGGTTTTCACCCTGACGAGGCGCCTATTTTTAGTAAGGCCGCCTTTTTTCAGTTTTCAACCCGTGGGGCTTTTATTCTCTTCTTTTGATTTTTAAGTCTTTAGCCATGGACCCTCTTGAGTTCATCGACGTTGATTGGTTCTTGAAGCCATCTTCATTGCTGCCTGTTGCTACTGTCTTAGATACAATCTCTGAAGAACAAGGGGTCCTCTCACGTTAGCCTAAACCTATCATGTATGCCCAGAACACCTGGTCTCATTTGCTTGACAATTGAATCTCCCTTTTTCATCGGATGCTTCCTGGGCGTCTTTCCAAATGATCAAACGGAACATTTTCTGATAAATCTGACCGTGGCGATAATCCCATGACCTATCCTCGTCTGACTTGTTCAATTGCTGCTTCCGTTGTTGTGCCCTGTCGGCTTTCATGACTGTTCTTAAAGATTTGAGCTCTATTTTGATCGGCCATACTGTTTCTGCCCTATGTATTGAGAACTGGGCGATGACACTATAGAGGTTCCAATGGCGGTTCTCTAGCTTCAAAGTGCAAAAGGCCATTTCTCTGCCCAGTCCTTGTTGTTTTGAACCATCTTGATCAAGATCTTCTTGTTAGCAACCTCTGCTACCCCATTAGTTTGAGGGCAATACAGAGAGGACTTGTGGCCTTTAATGCCGTTGCTAAATTTAGTGATGGGCAAACTATATCCGTCGCAAATTAGCAACAGACAGAAAATGTTCATCACGAAATTATGTTTTATGACGGGACTGTAACGTCCTTCGCTAAATTTAGCGATAGGAATTTAATTGCCATCACAAAATAGCTACGGAAGTGTTGTACCGTGATTAAATTATGACGGAGTTATTAATGCATAAATTAATTTCCATCGCTATTTGTTAGGATATATAAACTCTTTTTTTCGTATCCTCCTCACTCTTCTCTCTCTTCCAGATTTGACTAGTTGGTTCCTCCGGCTGCCTCCGCCCGTCACTCACCCCGCCTCCATCCGTTGCTCACCCCGCTTTCGCCGCAGGCGCTGCTTCCTCCCCCGGCACTACTCCCTCGTACAGGTGACATTTCTATTTTTCTCTTTTTTAAATTGTTTCTTGGCTTTTACTTAAATTTTTTTTGTTTGCTTTATTACAGCATATAATTTCTCTTTCTTGTGGGTTCTGTAAAACCCTACTGCTCTCAATTTTCTGATCGATGAGATTTGTTAGCTTTTTACGTTTTCTTTATTTCGGGAACTTCGACATTTTCTGCTTTCTCTTTTTATTTTTTTCCTAATTGCTTTCTCGTTTTATATTTTTAAAGGAAAATGTAGTATGTGAATTGATAGAGTTGGGATACGCCCATGACTCTATAAAGGATTGAGTTCCTATCTAGATTAAATTGAGTTATTTAATCTAAATTAAAATTACCAAATATTATCTCAGAAAGAGTCTGAGTTAAACTAGAGTTAGGGCTCTAGCTTTTAGGATCTCTATAAATAGAGGTGAGGTCCTCACAATTTGGTAACGAGAAAACGTACATGCCGCAAGGCTGCTCGTTCCCACTCACAGTTTTCTGTCTTAATTTTCAGGGGCATTTAGATTGTGAACAAGTTGCTTTTATCTCGAGTGGATAAAAACCGGACCAGTGACAAAAAACAAACAGAATCTTGGTAGACGCTTCCGCAACGAGTTTCTGCGCTACAAGTGGTAGGTACCATTCTTAATGTTACCTCCACGTTAATTATATGTGAATAATTTCCCATCATTGGTATCAGAGCTGCGGTTTTTTGCGTCCTGGCATGTGGCTAAATAGACTCAAAATTTTATGTGTAAAATTATTAGATCTGGGATGCATTAATCACAATAAAAATTTTATTTTTGTGTGAAAAATATATATGCGTGTATATTTCGACTCGATTTCGTGTATGTGTACACCGAAACCCGAGGGGATGAACATGACTGTTCTAAACGGCTAACTAGAAGTTGAGATTTTCAATTTTTGACCTCACCATTAAATTCACAAACCCTGAAAAACCCCCACCGGCCGGAACCGGAGCGCCAGAATCGGTCGGCAAGGCAGCGCGTGGATTACACGCGCTCCAATCCGTTTGGCGCGTGCGCGTGGGCGGTGGCCCACACGCGCGAGTGCCACGTGTTAGCTGTGATGCGTCACGCTGACACGTGGCCCAATCGCTGAACGCCACGTGGATGGCTGAGGCCATGCCACGTGGAGGGGTTGACACGTGGACCAGTAATAGAGCGACACGTGGATGACTGTGGTCATGCCACGTGTCCCAATCAGATGGTGCCACATGTCCAAATAAGGGACCGCTACGTGTCAGACTGAGGTCTGCCACATGGCGATGCTGACGTGTCATACGTGACACATGGTCCAATGGGACACCGCCACGTGGCGGTGACCTGTACCCAGTTGCCATGCGGGCGACACGTGGTCCAATAAGGTTTTGACACGTGTCAGACCGAGGTCTGCCACGTGTGACACGTGGACCAATGAGACACCGACACGTGGCGTAGACTGTGCCACGTGGGCACTAGGTGGACCAATAGCATTCAGACACGTGGCATGCGGACACGTGGCACGCTGTGGTTGTGACACGTGTCTGGCTAAGAGGTAGGACGCGCGTGTGGCGCGTGAAGGCGCATGAGCGCGTCTCCTACTCCCTCGTCAGCACGTGTTGGCGCGTGCGGCGACCTCCGACCACCATTTCAGCTCCAATTTTTGTCAAATTAATTTTTCAAATTATTTCTGAATTTTTGGTCATGTTTTCAAAATTTTTTAATGACCACAAAATATATTATGTATTTTTTGTTATTTAAATGTGTTTAATTTCAAAAATAAAATATTCAAAAGCGTAAAAAATGTGTTTTCTGCTTTCGAAAATTTTTAAAAATATTTTGAAAATTTTTTGAGGTTCTGTCCTTATTTATTGATTGAAATACGTTCAATTATGTGTATTTATACATGAGTGTTTAACTTTTTTCTATAATATGTTATAGAAATGTTGAATAAGGACAACCAGTTCTTCCTTAAGAAACGCATAGGTTGCTTTGAGAATTGCAATAGTGCAATCAATAAGCAAAATGAGAATGCAAAGGAAGATTTGAGTTGATGACATTGATGCAATAGTGCATCATATAGTACATGTGTGAGAACAAATGCAAGAGTGCATTTGAACTGGTGGTCCGAGTATGAAAATAAAATTTTGGTTCGAGTTACCAAAAGGGAAGTGTTGAGAAGCGACACTAAAATTCTGTGATGGTGTCGAGAAATGTACGCAGCGCGCATTGTCCATGGCTTCATCAATGGACTTATGAGTCGCTTGATGAATTGATTAAATCGGTCAAAGATGTAACCCTAATAACTAAAAAGATTTTATGAAATCTGGACTTCACTAATAGTTGACATAAGTATCAATTTGAGTTGGCGTTTGTTGTTATTAAAATAGGATTTATGTTTCCTATTAATATTTGACATGAGTGTCTTATTTTGCGATTATTGGATTTTTGGTTAAATAAATGTGTTTATTTACTTATCATGATGGCATTTAACTTTATAATAAATGATTTTATTTCAATTGTTAATTGCCTTGCGATATTTTATGAGTAAAATGATTGCATGCTTATTAAGTAAAGGCTTAATAAAGATCCCCTCAAAAGTTTGAGAACTTAATAATCCAATAATTCAGATTTATTATGCATGAAATTTTAACCTATAAAGTTGAAAATTAGGACTTAGAGGGTAATTGGATACTATAAGTAGCCTTTTCGAATTTGAGCCTAATAGAAAATTTTACTAGGTTATTATTTCAGGTGCATAATAAATTGCATGTATTGCCTTATCTCCCATAAATATGTGCAATATTGTTCCATTAGAGATCAGAGGATCTTAATGGATACTGCTTCCAAGTCAATTGTCGCCCTTAATATAGATATTAAGATGAATGTTGACAATTATGAAATCTAAAAAATGAAGATCCAGTGTGTGCTTGAAGAGCAAGAGGCTCTTGAATCCTTAAGTTCGGTTATGGTTGAACATAAGGATGACACTATAACCAGTATAAGCAGGACCGGGATGCCTATGTTGCATCAAATCACTAAGCAATTTCGCAAGTATCAAAATGCAATAGATCTGTGGATCGGTTTGCAGGAGAAATTTAGAGATGTGACTCTGAATAAGCTCCAATTATTGATGATCAAATTTGATACATATCAGAAAAGTCTGCTAATTTGATGCGAAAACATCTAAGAGAGATGGAAAGGAAAAGTGAGCTTAGTGAACTTAGTCATAAGTGACTGATGAGCAGTAGGTCCAAACTATTATCCGTTCTTTACCCAAGAGTTGTTAGCATGTGTAGATGCAACTAACTCATATGGATAAGCATAAAGACATTTGAGGATGTCGCTTGTCATTTGAAGTTTAAAAGGGACCGTCTGACAATGATTAAGGTCAATGTCAAAGTGTGTATGGCACAGTCCTGTTCTAATAGAATGAGTTCTCATTAGAACAAGATAATAAGCTTCATCAATAGGGATAAAGAAAAGACTTGAAAGCTTAAAAAGCAAAAGGAATAGAATCACAAAAGGTCCAAAGGCAAAAAGGTGATAAACAATTCAAGAGTGAAATGTTTCAATTGCCTAAAAGGACACTATGCAAAGAGACTACATTGTGCCTATAAAGATACACTATTTTGACTCAAGAGTGAGTGAAATTTATGTATCTAGTTCTGAATTTCATCTTTTGTAGGTGATAGATTTAGAACCAATGGATCGTGTAGCAAGGGATCGAGATACCTTTGTTATGAAATTTAGATTCTGTTCTTATTATTGAAATTTGTTTTCAATTTATATTTTGAGGATAACAGTGTATGCTTATACTTGAATGATTTCTATTATGGTTCTGGTTATGGATATGGACCATGACTATTTTTCTTTAATTTATTATTTTTCACATTGTTATGAGAATAATGTGAAATTATGGCATGCTGTAATAAACCATATTGGACAAAACCGAATGAGTCAGTTAGTCAAAGAAGGTTTAGTAGGCGATTTAAATAAGGTTGAATTACCTACACGAAAGTATTGCCTAAAAAGGAAAAACTAGTTAGAAAATCATTCGAATAAGGAACTAAAGCCAATTTTCATTGCAGTTAGTCCATTCTGACGAATGTGGTCAAATGAATGTGAGGGTAAGGTATGGAGCCTACTACTATTTCATCACATTTATATATGATTGTACTAGGTATGGTCATGTCTATTTGATTTCTCATAAGTCAGAAGCATTGTGGTGCTTCAAGACTTACATGAGTATAGCTAAGAATCAATTAGATAAAAAGATCACAGCTTTAAGAACTGACAGAGGTCAGTAATATCTTACAGATAAACTTAAAGTTTCATGTGATGAAAAAGGATTGAATATCAGTTATTCATTCCTTGAAATCCACAACAAAACGGTGTTGAGGAAAGGAGAAATAAGACTTTCCTATATATATGGTTAGATCTCTAATGGCAGAGGCAAATTTGCCTATCTCCTATTGAGGAGATGCTTTATTGACTGCCATATATGTTCTGAACCGTATGCCCTCTAAATCTATCATTTTCACAACTTATGAGTTGTGAACCGGTCGACAAGTTGACCTAAGCCATTTACAACTTTTGGGTTATAATGCTTGCGTCCATGATACCTCAATTTGGTAAATTTGAGACCAAGAGGTGAAAAGAGTATTTATGTGAGATATTCTGAAGTATCAAAAGGATACATTTTCATGGGTCAGTAAGAAAATGGTATAATGATAGAATTTGAATCACAAGACGTCACATTCTTAAGAGAATGCATTTTCTAAGTTGGGCGAAGTGAATTGAGATTTCACTTCCTATTAATATCAGGTAGAGGAACTATCAGGATCACTCCATCCGAGTGGGAGGGAGTTAGAGGAAGAAGGTTAAGACCTTCATCCTCCAAACGATCCGGATGTTCGAGACCTAATTCGAGTGGGAACATTCTTAACTCTAGTGGGAGTCAAAGAATGAAGTATTCCTGATTCCAGTAGGAGTGTGGAACATGGTCCCAGTGGGAGCATTGTGAATCACGATAAATATATGAGACATGTTTATCAAGATTCAGAACTGCAAAAATCTAAAAGGATAAGTGTTTCATGCCGATAATTTAAAATTGAAGGCTTGAACGAAGCCCTTTTAGTTATCCCACGAGATAAGAAAGAGCATAAAAATATTCAAAAGGCTTTTTCATGCCCATTTAATAGAAAAATGGACTAAAGTAATGGAAGAAGAAATGGTATGCATGAGATCAAATTATGTTTGAGAACTAGTTGATCTGCTGGAAGGACACAAATTGGGAATAAACGGATTCTCAAAATAAAGCGAAAGGCTGAAAGAGGTATCGAAAGATATAAGACTCGGCTAGTCGCTACATACAATAGAAAGAGATTGACTATGAGTAGACTTTCTCATCTATTGTAAAATTTACGTATATAAGGTTCATTCTAGCCATAGTGGCGAGTTTGAACATAGAGTTTCATCAAAAGGATGAAAATACTGCTTTTCTCAATGGAGAATTAGATGAAATAATCTATATGTTTCATCGAAAAAAGGCAGCAAAACATAAGGTTTGCTGATTAATGTGTTTAATCTATTGCCTTAAGCAGTTTTCAACACAATGGTGCTTGAGACTTCATCATACAGTCATGTCGAACGTGTTTAGCATGATTGATGAAGGTCATTGTGTTCATAGTAAAAGCTCTGAAGATGAATTTATCATTTTGGCATTATATGTATATGACATACTTAAAGCTGAGAATGATAAATGGTACGTAAATGAAATCAAAGATTAGTTATCGTCCAACTTTGAGATAAAGCAAATAAGTCATGAATATTATATTCTTGAAGTTAAGATTTCAAGAGATCATTCGAGAAGATTGTTGTCTGTTTCTTGAGAGAAATATATCAACAAAGACCTTGAGCGATTTAATATGCAAAACTGCAAACTCATAGATTACCCTATTGCCAAGAATTAGTTTCTTAGCAAAGATGTGTGTCCTATGAGGTCAGAAAAATTGAACGTATGAGGAGCGTTCTATATATGACAGTGCCATGGGTAGTCTTATGTATGCAGTGTTGTATACAAGATATGATATATGCTATGCAGTGGGCATGGCAAATAGATATCAATCTAATTCAGGCAAAGCACATTGGAAGCAATTGAAAGGATACTTATATACCTTAAAGGTACTGCAGCCTATTCTCTTTATTATTAAGAAAATGATCTGCATTGAAAGAATACAGAAACGTTGATTGGGTAGGAGATGTGGATGAGAGGAAATCCGCCTTAGGTTTATATTCTTGTTTGGCAAGAGTGCCATCTCGAGGAGTAACAAGAATTAAACCCTTGTAGCCCTATCAATAGTGGAAGTTGAATTTGTCACTTCCTCAATTGTAGTACAGGAGATAGTTTGGCTTGTGAGCTTTTTAAGAATAATTGTCTCAAAGGTATCAGTGACAGTCTATAGTGACAGTCAGTCATTGATAGCTTATAGTAAAGCTAAGCATATCAATATTAAGCATCAATATACGAGAGATATTGTTGCACGAGGAGAAATGAACTTGCAGTACGTTTCTACGCATGCAGATCCATTGAGTAAACCTATAACGAGAGATGTGTTTTGAGAAACACATTAGATCTCGAGGTTTGCGTAGAATCTAATTGGTACTGTTATATTTTATATAATCCCTTAACGTTATTATTTGCGAATAATAACTATAGTTCATTGATGGCAATACATGAGTGTGAATGTTTATGTGTAAACATTTACTGTTATTGATATGAGATTGAGCATGTCGAACAGAGAAGTAGCCCACTCACAAGGGTGTTTACCTTAGTTTTGTTAATGAGTTGGCAAAGACTAAGATGAGGCGATTTTTGAACATATGAGAATGCTCGAGAGCCTGTTCAAAATAAAAGTGCCGTCTTGCAGAAATTACAAGATGAGTCTTGTTAAGGTGCGAGATAAAGACATATATAAAGTGGTATGCTTTGGATTGAGATCCAAATAAGGATTGTACGAAATCCGATGGTAAGTTAAATGTAACTACCATATTCTGTCTAAAAAGCCAGAAGTAGTCCTTAAGTAAGCGGACTAAAGTTGGGTGCTTCGGTGCATCGCAACCTTACGCTTCTGTATGGTGTTTTGATATACACATTATCAAAATGTGAGACACGCGCTCCTTTAAGGGAAGGAAAGAACACCATAACACATGTTTTATACCGTGTGTGCTTATGTTACCACAGGGATGGGAATCTAATAATATAATTGATCTTAACTTTCCCTATTGTGAGACCCTATTTATATTTCGACCCTTAGAACCCTTAACTTATCCCTGAAGTATGGTTCAATGTGGCTAGCTTAGTTAGTTTCCAAGAGGTCTGGGAAAAATTTAGGCCTGGCGGATCTAACTAGAAAAGCGAGTTGAATCATGATGGATGGCATACAGTAAGAGGGGAAGATATCCTTCTGATCACTTTCATAAGGTTTTGTGGTTCACTGGCCGGCCTATTATAGTTTCTATGAGTAGAAACATAATAGTGAACACGAAAATTGTTTTATGAGATCATGCGTTAAAACAGTGAATGTGAGAAGGCAATCTAGGGTTAGGCATACGTGAAGAAAATGATCTTATTTTTTCGAGATGCTATATATCCCTAACAGGTGTATAGCACTAGTGCTCTCGAGGTATGCTGGTCACACAATCTATCTGCCAGTATAACTGAAGATTAAGATTGGAATGTGTTCCGTCATGTGCGAGTTGGAGATGATAGAGTTGGGATACGCCCATGACTCTATAAAGGATTGAGTTCTTATCTAGATTAAATTGAGTTATTTAATCTAAATTAAAATTACCAAATCTTATCTCAGAAAGAGTCTGAGTTAAGCTAGAGTTAGGGCTCTAGCTTTTAGGATATTTATAAATAGAGGTGAGGTCCTCACAATTTGGTAATGAGAAAATGTACATACCGCAAGGCTGCTCGTTCCCACTCATAGTTTTCTGTCTTAATTTTCAGGGGCATTTAGATTGTGAACAAGTTGCTCTTATCCCGAGTGGATAAAAGCCGGACCAGTGACCAAAAACAAACGGAATCTTGGTAGATGCTTCCGCAACGAGTTTCTGCGCTACAAGAGGTAGGTACCATTCTTAATGTTACCTCCACGTTAATTATATGTGAATAATTTCCCATCATGAATTGTCACCTTCATGTTTGATGCATAAGATTCATGCGTATTGGGCCCTTTAAGTTCTTTTTATTTTTATTTTTTCTTAAGGTTATGGTTATAGGACCCTTTATTTGCATATGCAATTTTATCTTGGCCATGATCTGATTAGTTCACGTTAATGCCATTATTCTGGAAAAGAAAATGAAGTTTCAATTTTCAGTTGGCTTGAGTTTTATTTCCATCGTCAATGTCTTTAAACTCTTTACTTTTTAATAAAAATATCGTGCTCTGCTTCCGTCCTTCAGAATCCTATCAATCCTCTTGCAGAAACCAATTTCAGTATAGTTATGGAAATCGCTTCTCACCAAATCCACAATCCTCTTCATCTCTGCAACCCCTCTTATCCTCTATTGCTTTCTTGCTCTTTACTTCCTTATAATCTTATTTGCTGTTTCTAATTGTATCTGTTGGTATAAAAAAATTTGCAGGTTCCAAAAGATTTAGTGCTCGTCCTTTGTCATCTCCATTGCTGGTAATTTTTACTTCTTTTTTTGTTTTTTTTTAATCTTTTGGAAGGTGGGTCCATGTTGGTTGGTGAGAAATTGGAGGGAAATGATGTAGGCAATTGGATTTCTTCTTCATAAATGCAGCCTATTTAAATTGGCTAATTGATTGAGCGAAGGTTTTGAATTAGCAACTTATGCATTTATTAATTTTCAATAGCATAGGAAAACGCATCAAGAAAGCTAACCATTATAAAGAATTCAAACCGAGCTTGCCTTTGGGAACCGAACTTAGAGACATAGGTAACCCGAACTTCAATGGACGGGCGATAACCGAATTGGGTGATGAAGATAGCTCGGTTATCATTCTGTTACTATGATGGAATTTGATACTTCCTTTATTCTGTCATTTGAGTTGGAAGAAATTTAATGTTTTAGAGTGGTTAAGGCATTTTTGTGTTTAGGATTATTTGTGCATTTATTGGGTGCTTAGTTCAGTATATACTTAAATGAACCTTTCTTTCCTGGCTTTCCTATTTTTGTTAGAAAAATTTAAAATTAATTAATATAAACATTTTTGTGATTTTCTTTTAAACGTGCATAAAATAAATAATTTTATTAAAACTTACATCGCAAAATAAATAAAAAAAGCTAAATAAAGAACATAATAAAAATAATAAAATGAAAGTCAAACCAAACGAGCCTCCTGGATCTCCCCGTGTGCTCGTGGGAATGCCCAAGCAAAGAAAATAAGTATTGGAATAAAGAACAAAAATAAATAAAATTAATGTTAGTGATATAATCAAGAAAAATCAATTAAATACATGAGATAATCAATAATAAATTAAAATAAAATAAAATAAGATGACATCAAAAATTGACAAATGAATTAAAATATTAATAAATTAGAATAAATGAAAAAATGCATTATAAATGGAAAATAAGTTAAATGACACGATTGAAACAAATAAATCAGTATATTAATTAATTAACATATTAATATACAAAAACATAAAAAATAATAATGAGAACAATAATGAAAAATAATAATAATAATAATAATAATAATAATAATAATAATAATAATAATATTCATGATAATAACGATTATAATAAAATAATAAAAAATGATAATAATAATGATAACAATTATAATAAAATAACAAAAAATGATAATAATAATGATAACAATGATAATGGTAAAAAATGATAACAAAATAATAATAATAATAATAATAATAATAATAATAAACATAAAAATAATAAATAATAAATAATAATAATAATAAACATAATAAATAATAATAATAATAAACATAATAATGAACCAAATATAAAAATGATTGAATAAATAAATAAATGAAAACAATAAAAACTTACATGTTAATCAATTAATTGTGAACAAGAAATAAAAATAATACAATAAACAAATAAACAAATAAAACTATGAGATCGGGTCCAGAATGTTTACCCTCAGAATTCGGATTCGATGGAGAGAAAAATGATAATTGATTTCCTTGTTTTGATCCACAAATTAGAAATAAAAATAAGAAAAAAGTTGAAATTTTATTCCAAGGAAGAAAATTTGCTAAAAAATGGAAGAAATTAAAAACTCTCAAAAACAAATAATTATTCTTTTTTTCTCAAGAACAGAAAATGGAAGAAAAATAAAAAAAGGTCTAAATCTATTCTCTTTAGAAAAATAATTGTAAAAAATCTTGTTTTTTACAAAATCAAATGAAAAATTGGACTTCAAGAACAAACAATTATTTTCTTTGTTCCCAAAATCAATTTTTCATCAAAAAAGATTCAAAGTAAAATCCTTGAAAAAGGTTAATTGAAAAAATAAAATAAAATAAAGTGAAAAAATTAGATTTTAAGAACAAACAATTATTTTATTTGTCTCAAAATCAATTTTCTATCAATAAAATTCCATCTAAAAATACTTAAAAGAAATTTTATTGAAACCAAATGAAGAAGAAGAAGTATTAAAAGAGAAGAGCATTTTTTGGAAGAAGAAAAAAATGAAAATCTGAATTTTTTTTTGTTGCCTCCCCCCTTTTTTTCTTTTCATCTCTTTCTATTTATACGATAAAATATGGAAAACCTAGTTAATTTAGGAAAAAAACCTTAATTAATTCAAATGTTATTTATTTATATTTTAAAAATGAAAAAAATCATGGAAATCCACAAAAAATGGGATAAAAAAACAATTTTGGGCAAAAATCCCAAAAAATGGAAAAAAACCTTATTTTCGAGATTTTGGGCTGATTCGGCGACCGACGGGCTTTGGTGGGCGCGCGGAGCACCCACTGGGCAAGCGCCAGGTGCCTTGCGTGCTACGCCTGCACGTAGGTGCTGCGTGTTGCTGCAGCACGATGCCGACGCTGCCAACGTCCGATTTTTTTTTTTTAAAACAAATTTGACTAAAATACTATACTTTCAAATCTCACTTTTTTATTTTTATTTTTAAAATTATTTTATTTTTTTGGTTCTAAAAAGCAATCTTGACAAGGAAATCATCACTTCCAACCTTTTTTGCCTGTGAACAGGAGCCTCATCATTATTGGATAACTCTGATCTGGACCGTCTCAAGACCCAGTGTCTACAGTTGCCCCCAATTTTGGGAAAACTAGTACACTAGTGTCTAGATGAGATAAAATTTAGAGAAGAAAGGAAAGAAATGAGTACTTGTAGCAATCCTTACCTTTGCTGTGTTGAAAATTTGTGGCTTGTCATCGCTGAGCTGTAGTGTTATCCAACTGTGGCTCGTTCTCAATCATTATGCTGACCACCTCCGGCCCTGCACGGCACGTGATTGCTGCCGTCGAGCTGCAGTGCTATCCAACTGTGGCTCATTTGCAATCATTCTGCTGACCACCTTCGGCCCTGCATGGCATGTGATTGTTGCCGTCGAGCTGTAGTGTTATCCAACTGTGGCTCGTTCGCAATCATTTTGCTGACCACTTCCGGGCCTGCACGGCATATGATTACTGTCGTCAAGCTTAGTGTTATCCAACTGTGGCTCGTTCATAATTATTCTGTTGACCACCCCCGGCCCAGCACGGCATGTGATTGTTGTCATTGAACTATAGTGTTATCCAACTGTGGCTCGTTCGCAATCATTCTGCTGACCACCCCCAGCCTGCACGGCATGTGATTGCTGCCGTCGAGCTATAGTGTTATCCAACTGTGGCTCGTTCACAATCATTCTGCTGACTACCTTCGGGCATGCACGGTATGTGATTGCTGCCGTCGAGCTGTAGTGTTATCCAATTGTGGCTCGTTCGCAATCATTCTACTGACCACCTCCGGGCCTGCACGGCATGTGATTGCTGCCGTCGAGCTATAATGTTATCCAACTATGGCTCATTCATAATCATTCTGCTGACCACCTCTAGGCTGCACGGCACGTGATTGTATTTGTCCAGCTGGCCTTCGCTCGGCTTGCATGGTGTCCAATGGGTCCCATTGGCCTCCATTTGGCTTGCATTGTGTCTGATCTATCCCGCTGGTCTCCGCTCGGCTTGTACAGTATCTCCATGCCAAGCAATATCCAATCTGCACGGTGACTCGTTCGTCGTCGTCTTTGCTGGCGCTTATCCTGAATCTCTTTTCCTACAAAAAGGGGCAAAACAAATGTGCAGGGTATATAAAAGAGATTTGTACCTATGCCAGTACATACCTGTTGGGGTCGATGTCAGACGGGTGCCCCCTGAAGGATAGTTGGTTATTCCCTGGAGAAGGATTTGTGGAATATGAACGTCTTCCCCTTAATTGCATCGAGTCATTTTTCAGACTTCCAAAGTGCGGATATCATCTTCTTGCCAAGTTCAGATATCATCCTCTTCGAGATCCCTTATTGACTGTGATATACCAAATACTGATCCCTCTATCATCTCCAACTGGAGCCTCCTTGTTGAAAAGATCTGTGTGCCTCTTAAGAGGGCTTTGTGCTGGCAGGAAGACTTTGAAAATCTGTGCTCACTGAGAGGCTTAAATGCTCACTGAGAGGCTTAGATGCTCACTGAGAGGCTTTGATGCTCTCTGAGAGATTTTGATGCTCACTGAGTGACTTTGATACTCACTGAGAGACTTTAATTTCGAGCCTCTAGAGAGGAAAATATGTTTGAGCCTCCTCAGAGAAAAATTATATTTGAGCCTCCAGAGAGGAAATTAGATTTGAGCCTCCTCAGAGGAAATTAGATTCGACTCTCGTCAGAGGAAAATTAGATTGGAGGTTTTGCTTGCTTACAGGTGGATAGGTTTCAATGTCTTTGGCATCTCTTAAAATGATTTTTTTTTTGTTTTTTGTAAATTTTTGGGATTTTCACGTTTTGGATGTATTTGAATTTTTACAGTATGTTGGATTTTCAAGGCCTTGAAAATATCTTCTTCTTTTTGTTTTTCGTGTTTTCATTTTTTGTTGCTTTTGTTTGAGAATTTGTATTCTTTGTATATTTGAATTTGGATTTTTGTACACTTATTTTGTGATGTGTGTGAGCGTACATCTTATGATAGAGAAACTTACTTGATTGCCCCCGACATGGTGTGCATGAATAGGCTTGTTCTTTTGGGTATTCCCCCTCTATACAGACGCACCTGATTTTATGCCGAATATAGTGTCTGATAATGTTGAGCTGAACCCATCTCTTAGATCATCTTTGCGCATGAGGTCTATTTGAACCTTTCCCCCTGAGTCATGTACACAACAACATATACAAAATATTGTGTGTGCGTATGGAATCATGCGTGTGAAATATACATACAAACTATATACAGGAAACACATGCAAAGGATTAATGTACAAAAATTATGTGTACACAACTATATGTGTAAAGGATTGAATGCATGTGATATGCTTATGATATGCATGCTAAGCATGTGCAAAGAATTATGTGTTACATATATGCAAAGATTATGTACACGGAATGTGCGTGAAGAATTGCATATGCAAAATATATACAAAGTTCAAGCATGTGTGAATGCATGTTGGGCATCATGAAAGGCTATGCACGTGTAAAGTTATGCAGGGAGATATGCAAAAGATTATACATGCGAGATGCATGTGAGATGCAAAAATGGATAGACCACATCCTAGGTGGTTAAGGGAATCGCTGAGGGTACTACTCGTACTGTCTGATGCCCCCAATGATCTAGAAGAGTATCACATTGGCTTAGGAATTCTGACCCATAATCCTTTTAGAGAAAACTGTCTCGTGTGTATCTTTACCCCCGGTAAACGAGCATACGCCTTTTGCCATGAGTTGTACAGCGTCTTGCCCCCAGGACTCTGACTCAAGTTCTGCGCTATGCACTATCTGCCTGAAGGGTGGTCATCCGAGGTAATGCCGCCTTATCGCTCCGGGCATCAGAAGTCATTGTTTTAAAGGTAGTGCGTTTCGTGTGGATTTTCACACTAGCTTTTTTTTGTGGGAAATACGTCCCTTTTGGGATTTTCACATAACCCTGTGCCTAATTTTTTCTTGGAATGAACCCAACCCATTCCAGCGGCTTTTATTCATTTTATTTTTTATATAGAACAGACTGTCTGTTTCTAGGTTTTCACCCTGCCCTTTGGCCTAACTTTTGCTTAGAGAGCTAATTGTGATTTTCAACTCTAACGGCCCTTTTTTTTAAGGGTATGACTGCAAGAAAAGTTGAAGCTACTATCAAAGCCCCATTCTAGAGTAATTGGTAGTTATTCACTGAGGCATTTTCTCCCTAGGCATCGATAGCATTTCTTTGCCTCTCTCGATGAATGTGTTACTAGATTGGGTGAGGTGGTGGATGAGTATAGGGTTCTTTAGGGCTTCATGAGGCTGCCTTTTACATTACCACCCATTGTGCACGATAGTTTAGAGGGATTAACAATGTAGTGAGGCATCCCCTATCTTTCTAAGGTAGACCTTTATCATCGGCTTTTACCTCCAGATACCATAGCCTTTGGGCAAGCTACTGGTGAAGACTATTATACCATCTATCGGGGATTGTTCTTTTACTCCCACTAATGCATTTAAGAGGTAGGTGCTTAGTCCCGCAGTTGATAACAAGACCTATTAACTTAAGCATCTGGCCGACGAGAGCAGTAGTAAAGCATAGTTATTTAGATTAGGTGCATTCAGTAATGAAAAACATTTCTCTTTTTATAAAGGAACTAGAAAATAATGAACACATGAGTTGAATTTATTTTGCAAAGATTGTTTACATTTCATATGATTTCTCAATGCATGATTATTATCTAACATAGATTCAAAATGCAAAATTCACGTTTAATCTCAGAGTGGATCTCGTAAGCATCAAACTCCTGTTTCCAATCAGTCCTCTTAGGTTTTCTTGATTGGACATTTTCTCTCGAGCCTTTAATTTTTGCCTAGGATGCTTTTTTCGGTTTTTACCCTAATGAGGCGCCCATTTTTAGCAAGGCAACCTTTTTCGAGTTTCGACCCGCGGGCTTTTATTCTCTTCTTTTCATTTTTAGTCTTTAGCCATGGAATCTCTTGAGTCTGTCGGTGTTGATCGGTTCCTTGAACTCTTTCCCATCACTATTTGTTAGAATCGCTGCCCCCTTTGGATAACTACTTCTTAAGAACAAATGGACCTTCCCATGTTGGCCTGAATTTACCCCGTATGTCTGGAACACTCGGTCTCATTTTGCTTAAGGACTAAATCTCCCTCTTTCAGTGGTTCAACCTTCTTTCTAAAAGACCAAGCAAGTCTTTTCTGATAGATCTAGTTATGATAATAAGCCCGCGACCTATTCTCGTCTAGCATGTTCAGCTGTAGCAATCGTTGTTGGTCCCAATTATTTTCTGGAATTTGAGCTTCCATGACTACCCTTGAAGACTTGAGTTCTACTTCAACAGGCAACATTACTATCGTCCCATATACCAAGGAATGAGACATGGCTCCTGTAGAGGTTCTGACGGTGGTTCTCTTGCTCCAAAGTGCAAAAGGCAACTTCTCTGCCCAATCCTTGTAGTTCTGAACTATCTTGACCAAAATATTCTTGACATTCTCATTAGTAGCCTCTACTGCCCCATTAGCTTGAGGGCGATATGATGAAAACTTGTGATCCTCAAAGCCATACTTCTACAGTAGCTTCTTAGTTTCAGCCATAAATTGCATCCCGTTATCAGATTCCTTTCGACAAACTTGTCCATATCCTGAGCGTCGACTTTCTTGAAGGACTCGGCTTCTACCCACTTGGTGAAGTAGACGATAGCAACTATGGTGAACCTATGTTTGTTGGAGGCCGTAGGACACGCTTCCCCCATGATGTCTATTCTCCAAGCTCAAGTAATCTGTATCCATTATAAGCCAATAGAACCCTTGTCTCATGATCTTTTCTGCTAGCATTAAACCGTTCGTATAGGCTCCAACATAATTACATCATTCAGAGATACATAGTGGAAGCTTACAAAATACAATATACAAGAGAGATCACTATTACAAAATAATGATGATACAAAAATAGGCTAAGTCCTATCAACAAACCCACTGTGTTGGCTTGACTGGCGGCGACTCTCCCAAAAGCTATACACCTTCCGAACCTGCACGGGTGAAAACACCGTGCTAAGCGATAACGCTTAGTGGGGAAACAAACAATAATATATGGACGGTCATTCACAATGGTCATCTAGGCAAATCACATACGATAATGGCATACTAAAAATCATAAGATATAATCACAATAGAATTCATAACCATTCAAAGTTCAAAAACATATTCAAATCCCAACAGCTCATATACTCTTATTAGAGTCATTTAGATTCAAATACTTATAATCATACTCATACGGATTCACATACTTATAATCATACCAAAACAAATCATAACACCTACTGACTCATAGTAGTGGATAACGAGTAAACTCGTAGAGGTACCTTACGGGTACGTATCGACACGTAACGGTACCTTACGGGTACGAATCGGGAAAAAATTCATAATTTCTCTTTTTAAAACATTTTACAAAGGGATCGTAAACAAGATCCAAACACGTAGAAGTTCGCGAGGAACTAAACGGGGACCTAATCAGGGTCCAGAACAGTACGGAGGCTGTAGCAAAAGGACTCTTTTAGGCATGCCAAACTATCCACTAAACTGACTCTTGCAGGTCATGCATAATTCATTAAATCCCATTCAAGTATAACATATTGTTTATAAAGGAGAATCATGAACTAAGATATGCATAACATATCCCCGTGTTCAAACACAACACCCAATTTAATTTGATAATGCACAAGAAAATACAATTTAGCATTAGTAACGAATTGAAATGACACCAAATAAGGTTAAGACCAATAACAAATGAAAAAGGAATTAAAATGATGAAAGTTGCAAACTTTAAAATTTGCAGGGCAGAGGCATTTTACACGGCGGTATGATATACCCTTATCGCTGTATAAGACACCCTACACGGTGGTAAGGTAAAACCATACCGCAGTGTAGCATGCCACACATAACAGGCAGAATGCTTGTACATGGCATTATGGAGAATCCATACCCCTATGTAAAATGCACAGCCCAGATTCCTTTAAGGCAGAATGACTTTACATGGCAGTATGAAGAATCCTTACCACCGTGTAAAATCACAGACAAGCAATATTGAAGGAAAACTCATGATTCACATGGTGGTATGCAAAACCATACCACCGTGTGGATCGACCTAAACCCAGAAAATTCCCAAAATTTCACCCCAACTCAAAACCAAACTCAACATGCCCAGAATTTAAACATTCAAATCAACAAAACCAACCTAGAACCCACCTTAAAAACTCACAATCCAAAGAAAAACATGCAATATCCATGATCAAGACATCCAGCCCAAAATTCAGCAAATATAATCCAAAACAAGTCACAATCTAAGTTATTAACTCAACATAATCAAAACTTATAACATATAAATCATTATAGACTTCAATAATCATACAATTTTCAGAAAATCAATAAGAAACCAAAATCATCAAAATGCACATAATTCCCAAACAAAATCCCAAATAAAGTCCCAAATAAAGTCTCAAACTTGAAACTCCTATGCTCCAATTCACTTGGCACCACTCCCACAAGCCTTCTCCTTTCCCTTAGGATCGCGAGGAGGCTCAACTAACAAACAAACCACAAAAATCATACAAAAACAACAAACCCAAATCAAAACTCCAAACCAGCAATTTAAGAAGAGAAGAATGAAGAAAAAGAAGAAAAGATGAAGAAGAAGAGGAAAAAGCAGCAACTTACCAACTAGAGGTTAAGGGATGATCAATTCCCACCAACAATCTCTTCGATCCAAGCTAGGGTACTCTTGAAATGAGAAAAGGAAGAAGAGAAGTAGAGAGAAGAGGAGAAACGGGGAAGAGGAAGCAAAATCTGCTTTCCCTTTTCTCTTTCTTCTTTTATTTACTCTTTTCCTAACCCTAGACACATGTCATTTCCTTATTAGTGGAATTTGATCACTCACACCCTACCCACAAGCACTACAACACACACAATGCTATCCTTACTAATGCACACACTAACACTACCAACATATGAGCATGCACACACTAACACAACCCACTTACTTACATCCTATAAACCTACATGTACTCACACTATATAACAGCCCACAAAACATGCATTTTGCCCAAAAAGCCCTTAGCACAAGCCAAAATTCTCACACATGCACACATACTCATGGCAAACATGGCTCAAACTATTAAGGGGGAATCAGAGTGTTATAGGCCTCGTCTCGGCTCATGTAATGTCCCCTCCAACCCCCATCCATGTGATTGAATATTATGTTTTGCTGATCCCCATCTGATCTGCAAGACGTGTCTTTTGATTTACTAACCACCATCCGGCTAGCAAGGTACCACTTTTGGTTTACTGACCACGATACAATCTGTAATATTTAACAACCTAAAAAGGGCCTAGTCGGAATCTGCGTAGTAAGTCAGAAAAGTAAGGGTATTTCAGTAATTTGTGTAAGAGAAAATTTGGATATTAAAGGACTTATATGTTAAGAATTAATTAATTAAGTATGTTAAGAAGAGAAATTATTAAGTGTGCTTCTAGTGTATGGTGTTAGGATGTAAGTGGGTTAAGAAGTTTTATTGTGTGGTTTATGTGTGTATGGTGCCTTGGAGATATTTATGTAAGAGATGCTTGTGTGTGATTTGGGTATGGTGCCAAGAGTGGATAAGTCAAGATAGTGGGAATTTTTGGTCCATTAAGAGCATGCCAGGTGGAAGTGTTAGGTGAGCAATTAATGAAGAAAAGAAGTGAGGTGAGAGGAGGAGGGAGGAAAGGCTGAAATGGGATAGCTTCCCGTGGAAGCTACCCATTCCCTCTCTTGTTCACTCTTTCCCGTCCCCTCTTCTCTTTCCTTTCTTCATTTGACTGCTCTTCACTTCCTCTTGTGTGCTTCTTTGAGCTTTGAGTGGGATTCCCTGAAGTTTTCAGTTGGGTTTTGAAGGTAAGTGCTTGGTTTTGAGTTGGGTTTCCTCATCTCCTTCTTGTTCTTTGAATTTTGGTTTTGAAGTGTGAGTTTATGGTTTGATTTAAGTGTGTTGTGGCTGGGTTTTGTGCAAGAATTGGAAGAGAGAAGAAAGAGCAAGGGCAAGGATAAAGTGGTGTCTTGAAGAGTTGAAGATTGAAGCTTCAATTTCCAGGTTTGGGAGCTTTGATTTGAATGTGTATGGGAGTGTTTTGCCATTGTTCTTTTTCTTGGATCATTCTTTGTTATGCTTTAATATGTGGTATTATTGAGTGTTGATTTATGTGTAAATGCATGTGTGTGATTGAGCTAGAGTGTTGGTTTGGTATGATTTTAAGTTTTAGTGACTTGTATGTGAGTTCGGTAGTAGAATTTCAAAGTGCTAGTGAAGAACATGGTTTGTGTGCTTTAGTGATTTAATTGTGAATTCTTGTGCAAATAAGTGTAATTTGGATGTATATTGATGCTTAATATGTCTTGGGGTCGCGTTCGACTCATAAGGTAAGTGTTTGTGCATGAATAAATGAATGTTTGGAGGTTTAAGTGTGTTGTGGAGCTGGAAAGTGCAGATTCTGGGCGATTCTGGGTTCTGTCATGATCGCGACACTATCGTGAGCATGACAGAATGCGAAATGGTCCCTGGTTGTTATGGAGCCCTCTGTCGCAAGCGCGACAGAGATCTTGGTGGCCGAATCCTCCGCGCGAGCATGCGCACGAGGAGGAAGGAGCTGGTCTCTATCGCGACCGCGACAGAGCTCGGTTTGTGTGAGTCTGCCGAGCGTGCTTCGTCGTGAGCATGCCTCCTGGCACGAGCTCGCGATTGGGTACACCGTGCTTTGTCGCGAGCGCGATACCTGTCGCGATAGCGACAGAGGCCCTTCTTGCCTGTCCTGTTTTCTGAATGCGATTCTTTTGCCCTACTTTACATGGTTTCTCACTATTGCATGGTACATGATTAAGTTTATGTCTTGTTGCCTTTTTTTTATAGTGGTGTCGTGGTTATGAATTATTGTGCTGTTGGGTTTTGATCTGAGTTTTTATGTTGTAAGTGTTGTGATTGAGTGTGAGTTGTTGAGCCTGAAGTGTCAAGGTAGTGGATAATTAAGCATGCTTAAGAAGGGTTTGTGAGTGCAGCTGCCCGTGTCCGCCCCGGTTGGGCGAAGCGGTCGACCTCCGAGATGGTCATCTTCCGTGTAGTGATAAAATATTTTGAGACTCCGGTCTCCCACGCTACCTTCAGGTATCAAAACTGTTTTTGAGACTTCGGTCTCCCGTGCCGTGTTCCCGTATCCTCCACCATTGAATTCAGGCTATTGTGTGAAGTGTCTGGTATTGGTTTAGTGAAGTGTTTTGATTATTGCGTGATCGTGATGATGGTAATTGCTTCGTGTTTTCTGTTTTTAATTCTGATTTCTTATAGTGACTCTTGATCCATACTTTTTACTTCTGTCCTCTGGCTCGTAAGGAATTCTGTATGTTAATGCTTGATATCTTGTATAGTGTTCTGTTGCATTTGTCCCTCCCCACTAAGAGTTATCGCTTAGCACGGGTTCTTGTCCCATGTAGGTGACAGGTTTTGGGAGCTTGCTCGTGTGCGCATCTGTAGGTCGGCCACATAGGAGTAGAGTCTTTATTTTTGTTACCTCCTCCTGTAATTCTTTTTGTATATGTATTAATTTTATAATGGATTTAAGATGTAATATTTTGGATGTTGTATCTAACGCTATATTTCGATTATAGATGAATTATGTTTTTCTTCTATTATTTTTTAGTGAATGCTTCCATTCAGTGTATGTATGTTATGAGTGAGCGTCGGGTAGCGCGCCCGCCGGTACCCTTCCAACGGGGGTGACGGTGGGGGTGTTACACAATGTGTGACTCTTGGCTAGCTGACCACCATTCGATCAGCAAGATATGGTTTTGATTGAATATAACCTGGGTGATGCAGTTTCCGATTCGCTAATCATTCCGTTGACTATCCTTGGGTCGGCGTGGAATCATGTTCCTTTGTTATGAAAGACTTTTATTAATTTATTGCAGGTTGATCTGATTTGGCAGATTTATAAGCATTTTTGTGTTATCATTTCATTTATCATCTTTTCCTTATCATGTTATCAAATGTCCATTAAGAGAGAGCAAGATAATAGCAGGATAAATATACGAAATGAACTGTAAATTTAAAAAAATGTAAATATAAGTTCCACTAACAAAATATAAGTTTTGTACAATGCATATAAAAATACACCAAAATTATAGAATACAGTGTAACAAACTCCCTAAATGGTCTAAAGAGGATGGTAATCTGAGGGCATGTCAAGGTCCTCATCATCCGATACGTGCACTGGCTCGCTCTGCGATGTGGACGCAGAAGGTCTTGCTCCCGAAGTGGAAGGCTGACTAGGAGGAGCTGAGGGTTCAGGCTGCAGCTGATAACGAGGAGGGACAATGACCGGCATAGATAAGGGCCGCCCCCTCGCTGGGTCCTGTTACCGAAACTGAGTCTGGGCGTACCCATCGAGGAAAGGCTGTGCACACACCGCCATGAACTCTTACATGTCTTTAACCACCCCTCCTAGCTCTGTGAAGGCGCTAGACAGTCTAAGGGTCTGATCTCTGGATGTGTCTCTAATGTGCCCGAGTCTATTGTCTGCTCCCTGAACTCTCTGATAGACTGGGAGATGGGAGGTATGGCACCCTCAAGCACCTCTATCCTAAAACGAAGAGCCTCGATTGACTCATCCACCATCTGGGCGGCTGCATCAGCCCTTTGAGCCGCAGCATCATGGGAGGTGCTCAAACTCTGCCTCAGCTGCTCAATAAGTCTCCCCTGATCCTCAATGAGCCTCCCATGCTCCTGTATGACTCTGTCCTACTGATCTAGCCACTCTAGAATCACCCTATCTCTCTCCTCCTGTCTACGCTCCATAGAGGCAAAGAGAGAGGTCACTGCTGCTAATAGATCTAGCTGAGCTGGCTATGATAATGATGGTGATGCAGGGGAGCTGACTCTGGTGCCTGCCCGGGAGGTGGTGCTGTAGAAGTGGATGCCCCTGGGTGCCTCGCTCTACTATAAGGGTGAAACATCTCAGGATCTCGGGGTGCATTCCGCTGTACTCTAGACGGAGGAGGAGGAGTGGGGACCTACACCCTTTATGCTGGGGAGTCACGATCAACTCGTCGACACTGAACTCTATCCCCATATCAAAAGGGGTCTGTGGCTGCTCCTCATCTGGCTGCTGCTGGGGAGGCCGGCCCTCCTGGTACTGGGGTTGCTCGGGAGGTTGGTCCCCCATCTAAGGCTGCTGGGGAGGCTGCTCCTCCATCTGAGGCTGCTCGGGAGGCTAGTCCTCTACCGGCTGGAGTGAGGGAAGGCCGAAAGCAGGTCTGGTCTCATGGATAGTACATAACCTATACTCCTTAGGCTGACCCTACAGTTGAACTACCATCCCTATAAATGCTCTTGTCCAAAGCGGGCCCAAAACGGTCTGGACATGCTCCTAGCTCTAGTAATAATCTGGCAATTACTCCTCCCACATATACTATAGGGGCTGCCCCCCTAGACACTTTGACCAAATTAGCCACGATCTCATGGCTAATATTGAGCGGATCCCCTACAACCATGGCCCACAAACTCCAAATCTCTGCGGTATTAAGTGAGCCCGGGTTACCAACCCGTCCTAGGTAGGAGCTGGAGAGAACCCTATGGATGTACCGGAGGGCCTGCTACGAGAGCACCATGCTCTTCGCCGTATCATGGTCATACGGCACTACCAGTAGCTCTAGGACCTCCCAATGCTGGCACTTAACGGCCCTCTGAGGCACTACGACATCGTCTCCGAAGGGTAATCCCATAACCTCTGCGAACCGCTGGCGGGTGATACTATAGTGATAGCCATCGACCCAAAACTGAATGAGCCCCTCCTCTTTGTTTGATCTCTGGAATCCCCCATAATGCAAAGTAGCCAGAAATTCCCGGACAACCCCCGAGTGGGTGTGGAATGAAGGCCATAGGAACTCTGTCCATCCGACAGCCGCTACCAACACATCAACATCATGTAGCATCCCCATGGCCTCTAAGAATGGTCTGGAGATGAAGCGACTGGCTCAGAACTGTATCCAGGCCAGTGCTCTGAACCTCTACCTGGCCTCATCACTCATCCAGGCCAGAGCCTAAGGCTCAGGCTGATCACGCAAAACATGTCATCGCGAATTAGCTTTGCATTATGGCCGCAGGCAGTTAATTAAAAACTTTTAAATTTCTGCAATGTTTTAACTGAAATGTGTTTATCAAAATTTTGACGGCATTTTGATAAGGAAATTAAAAAGAATTTGGGCAGCATCCCGGCAAGAATGCGCCAAATCGAAAGAATAAAAGAAATAATAAAAATTTGGGCATCACCCGGCATGGATGTGCCAAACCAGAAAATAAGAGAAATAAAAGAAAATAAAAAATTTGGACAGCATCCCGGTAGGAATGTGTCCAACCCAAAATTTTTTGGAAAGTATCCCGGCAAGGATGTGCCCCACTTCCTGCATAAAAACGACATAATATATGGACAAGCCTCAAGCCCCAAGAAACATTTTCAAACAATTTTTCTAATCTTGTTTAGTTCATATTAACCCTAAAACTAAGTTAAAATGATTTAACTATACAAGTCCAATAGTTTTTCTATCCTATTTGTTCTAGTGTGCAAGGAAATTAAATAAAAATATGCAGAAAATACTACATTTTGCTACACATGCATTACTCACGCAAATTATTCAAAAATAAATAGAAAAGGAGTAGAAAAATTGACAAACTAACCTTTAAGTCGATGAAAATGTAATAAAAGAAAACTTGATGAAATATGAAAATAATAACTCCTAAAGATGCGTGACACTGTAGGGATCGTTTTGGTGTGAATGGCACTTAAAACTGACGAAAAATGAGTGAGAGAATGCAAAAAATGGAGAGGAAGCGACGGGCAATGAGAAAAAAAAGAAAAGGAGAAGGAAAAGAGTAACTGACCATCGGTAGGCCCTCTTTTTATATATTTTAATGACCGACGGGATGCCCATCCATAGAGCCGAGCGACGGGCAGTCCATCTGTTGCTTGAAATTTTGAACTTATCCCCTCATTAATTACACAATTAATTCTAATTAATTTCTAAGTAATTAATGGTTTTTTTTTCATGCTCCCTGAATATTCCACTACTTTTGCGTCTAGCCCATGTCCCTGTTAAATTGACAAAACAATAAACATATACGAAAATTAGTTTATGCGCGTGACATGCATGGAAAATATGCAGGGAATAAATATGCCAGGTGGTCAATAACCGACGGACTAGCCATCTGAAGGATGATAGACGGGCATCCCGTCGGTCATGTCCTTATAAATTGCAGCATTTTCCTTGGACTTTGTGCCTTCTCCTCATTTCAAGTCTATACCGGGTTCCTTTCTCAGGTTTTCTCCCTTTTCCTTTGTTATTTCCTTTGCTAATTTAGAGTTCCAGTTACAACCCTTGAAAAATGTCTTCTCCTACTATTATCAAGATGCACTAAATTTCAGACAACCCTCAAACTTGGGAAAATTCCTCCCTTGCTCCGCTTTCTGGTCTGAAATTCTTGAGAAGAGTTAGGACAGATTATAACCTCCTTTTGGCTGCAGCCCGCTTCTGGGATCCGCGATTCTATGTTTTCAAATTTACTTATCAGGAGCTGTGCCCCTTGCTTGAGGAGTTTGCTGCCATTGTCGGAGCCTGGTATCCCCCTGGTGCTTTACCTTGCATTCCTCACTGTGGTCGGATGCATACCCGGGACATTGCTTTAGCCTTGAGCCTTGCTCCTTTCGATGCTGCTCGTTTGGTTCCACAGGGTCCCACATTCGCCTTAGAACTATTGATTGAGGCATTGGATGAGTTTCCTGATGTTCCTCCGTACCACGCAGGTGTTATCTTCTTATTCTGTCTGATGAGGTACTTGATTGTGGCCTTAGAGGAGCTGACCGGTGACTCTCGTCTGTTCGGGATTCTGGATGATTTTCATCGCGGGCTGACCCCCTTTCCACTGATCCTTGCTGGGACTATCCTAAGTCTTGACTCTGTCCGTGCCAAATTTTCTACTTCCTTTTCTGGGAGTCCCTTATTACTCCAGGTAAGTCATTATTTTAAAGATAGTGCGTCCCTTGTGGATTTTCACACAAGCTTTTCTTAGCGGGAAGTATGCCCTTTTCAGATTTTCACACAACCCTATGCCTTACTTTTGCCTGAAGTGAACCCAATTCACTCCAGCGGCTTTTATTATTATTTGTTTTTTACTTTATTTTCTTTTTACTTTATTCTCTTTTGTTTTTATTTTCCCTTTTTGTTCCCTTTTTAGATATGGCTGCAAGAGAAATTGAAGCTGCTGTCGGAACCACCTCCCAGGGTCATTAGTCAATATTCCCCGAGGCACTTTCTTCCTCATCAGCGACTGTACTCATTTGCGATCCCTGATGAAGGTATTACCATATTCAGCGAGGTAACAGACGAGGACATTAGCTTCACGAGCACTTGGCTTCCCCTATCTACTGCGATAGTCGATGGCTCTTTGGGATGTGTTCCCTTATGTGGGCTATGTGAGGCTACCTTTTATATCACAGCACAATGCTCTCAACAGTTCGGGATGACTCAAGACATGGTGAGAGTCCCTCTATCTTTTCGAGGCGGAGTTCTATCAGCAGCTTTTGCCTCACGGTACCATGATCTTTGGGCTGAACTACCAGTGAAGAGTGTCATTCCCTCTTTTGGGCATCAATATGTTGTTTCCACTAGCGCATACAAGAGATGGGTGCTTAGCCCCGCCATCGACAACAGAACTCGACGACTTAGACACTTGGCCGACGAGAGTAGTAGTAGGGTTTAGTTCAGATTTGCATGCATTTTGAGCAATATGTTTCTTTTTAGAACAAAACTTAGAAAATAATATGAATGAATGAATTCAGTTTTATTTCATTTCACAAAATTGTGTACATCTCAATATGACTTCAATATACATGATCGTCATTTAACATTAATTCAAAATGCAAAACTACATTCATGCATGGAACCAAATCTTGATAGTAACAACTCTTGATTTGACATTTTCTCTCAAGCCTCTAATTTTTGCCCAGGATGCCTTTTTTGGTTTTCACCCTGACAAGGCGCCAAATTTTAGCAAGGTCGCCTTTTTCCGATTTTCGACCTGCCGGGCTTTTCTTCTCTTCTTTTGATTTTATTGTCTTTAGCCATGGAACCTCTTGAGTCTATCGACGTTGACTGGCTCCTTAAACTCGTTGCCATCGCTATCTGACAAAATCACCGCTCCTTCTCACAATAGCTTCTTGAGGATAAAAGGCCCTTCCCATGTCGGTCTGAATTTCCCTCTAATATCGGGCGCACCTGGTCTCATTTGCTTGAATACCAAGTCCCCTTCCTTCAATGGGTGTTTCTTGACCTTCTTTCCGAATGAACTGGCAAGCCTTTTCTGATAAACCTAATTGTGATACTAAGCCCTCATTCTGCTCTCGTCCAGCATGTTCAGGTGTTGCAGCCGTTGTTGTGCCCACTCAGTTTCCGAAATCTGAGCTTTCATGACTACCCTCCATGATTTGAGCTCTATCTCGACTGGCAATACTGCTTCCATCCCATAGACCAATGAATACGGTGTGGCTCTTGTTGAAGTTCTAATAGTCATTCTGTAACCCTAGAGTGCAAAAGGTAACTTATCTGTCCAATCTTTATAATTCTGAACCATTTTGGCCAGGATTCTCTTGACATTCTTATTAGCGGCTTCTACTGCTCCATTAGCTTGCGGACGATAAGGAGAGCTTCTGAAGTAACTTCTTCGTTTCAGCCATGAACTAGACCCCATTGTCAGATACCACGTGGTGTTGGAGGCTATATCTACATATCAAGTTATTTTCGATGAATTTGGCAATATACCGAGCATCGACCTTTTTGAAAGATTTTGCCTCTACCCATTTTGTAAAGTAGTCAATGGTGACTATGATAAACCTATGTCGATTGGAGGCCGTAGGACGTATTTCCTCGATAATATTGATCTCCTAAGCTGTGAACGGCCAAGGTGATGTCAAGTTATGCAATTCTGAAACTAGTAAGTGCCTTAAGTCTGCATACTGCTGGCATAACTGGCATTGCTTTACATACTTTGAGCAGTCTGTGTCCATAGTGAGCCAATAGAACCCTTGTCTCATAATCTTCTTGGCCAACGTCAAACTATTCATATGGGCTTCGCACACGCCAGCATGAGTTTCCTCCATCACCTTTTTGGCTTCTTTCTCATCCAGACACCTCAATTGGATACCATCGACCTGGCACTTGTATAACATCCCGTCTATACAGATAAATTGAGCAAATAACTTGCGGATCATCCTCTGATCTTTCTCGATAGCCTCTTTTGGAAATATTGCATTTTCTAGATAATTTACGATATAATAATACCATGGCTTCCCATCTGCTACTTCTATTTCCATTATTGACTTGGACTCAAAGCTTGGCCTTTTCGAACTGGAGATCAAAATTGGCTTCATGGTCACCCCTTCTAGATTATCCCATATTGATACCAAAGTTGCAAGCGCGTCGGCTAACTGATTCTCATCCCTCGGCACAAAGTGAAATGTACACACTTCGAATTGACTGCTCAAATCCTTCAAGTACCTGACGTATGGCATCAACCTCTCTTCTTTAACGGCCCGTTCACCCCAAATTTGATTGATCACTAGGGATGAATCCCCAAATACTTCCACGTTTTTTGCCCCTAAAGCTATTAATGCTTCCAACCCAAAAGTACATGCTTCATACTCGGCTTTATTGTTGGTGGTTTTGTACCTTAACTTCTTTTCCAATGGGAGTTTCTTGTCATCCAGGGTTGTCTGAATAATTCCTACTCCTGTTCCCTTGCTGTTTATAGCCCCGTTAAAGTGCAATTGCCAATCCTGTATCATGATGGTTGTCATATCCTCATCTGGGAAGTTGAATTCATACGAGTCTCCTTTGATTGGGTGCTCAGCTAGGAATTCTACCATTGCGTGCCCCTTGATGGTCTTTCGAGTGATATACTCAACGTCAAACTCCTGTAGTAGTAATAACCACCTACCCATTTTTCCATGTAAGGATGGAGCTTCCTGCAAATATCTGAGGGGATTCTGCTTTGATACTGCCTGTACCTTGTAAGAATGAAAATAGTGTCTTAACTTCTTAGAGGCCCAAATTACTGCCAGGTAAATCTTTTCTACTTCTACATACTTGACCTCATAAGCCAAAAACTTCTTACTAAGGTAGTAAACAGCAAACTCCACTCCGAACTCATCTTCCTGAGCCATCATGGCACCTACAGAACTATCCTCAATAGCCAAATACAGAATAAGAGGCTTAACTGACTGCGGTGGTCTCAGCACCGGTGGATTCAGTAGATACCCCCTGATAGTGTCAAAAGCTCTCTGACAGTCCTCATTCGATACCACAAGTTGGTCTTTTGTAAGGAGTTTAAAGATTGGCTCACAAATCGAAGTAAGCTTGGCGATAAATCTGCTAATGTAACAACCCAAAACAGGCCTGGTCGGAATTTGCACGCTAAGTCGAGAATTTAAGGGTATTTCAGTAATTTGTGCATGAGGAAGATTTGATAATAAGGATTTAATTGCAAAGGAAATAATTAAATAGGTTTAGTGGAGGAATTTTATGGTGTGCTTGTGGTGCATAGAAGTAGGATATAAGTGGGTTAAGAGGTTTTATAGTGTGGGTTGGGAGGTATGGTGCCTTGGAAGATAAGTGGTTTATAAGGAAATGTTAGTGTGTGACTTAAGTTTTGTGCCTTGAAGATATTATTGTAAGAGGTGTTAGTGTGTGTATTGTGTATGTTGCAAGGAGGAATAAGTCAAAAGTGGGATTATTGGTCCTATAGGAAGTTGCCAAGTGGAATGAGTAGGTGGAGCAATTAATGAAAAGGGAAAAGAAAGAGAAAAGAGGGAAAGGAAAATCTGCCTCACGTCCCTCTCTCCTCTCTTTCTTGGTTTTCTTCTCTCTTTTCCTTATTCATCCTCTACTCCATCTCCTTTCTTATTGGCTGGTGTCTTACAAGATCCTTGGTTTATTTTGGTTGGATTGTAGAGCAAGATTGAAGAGGTAAGTTGGGGTTTTAGGGTTCTTGTGTTTGGATTTTGTTTCCTCTCCTTCTTCTTCTTCTTCTTTGGTTTTATTTAAGTTTGGGTTTTTGGAAAAGTAATTATGGGTTTTGGTTTTGTGCCAGCTTTGGGTTTCAAGAAGAAGAATAAAGGCAAAGAGAAAGTGGGATCTTGAAGGTGGAAGAGTGAAGCTTCATTCCAGGTTTAGGAGTGTGTTTGAGTGCATGCAAGTGTTTGGGAGCTTTGATTTCTACATTTGCATTTGAGTTATCTTTGCCTAATTCTCCTTGGATCATGAGTTTGTGTTGTGTTTGTTTTTTAGAAATTTGAATGCTTTGATATGAGTTTATGCATGAATTAATTTGAGTAAATGTGTTAGTAATCTATGTTATTGATTGAGACAAATGTATACGAGGGTTGTTATTGAAATGCATGAGTTTTGGCAATTTTGTTCCGTTTTTATTTGACCTCCGTATATGTTTTTTGTCATAAGTAGAGTTTTAGACCTCCAAATCATGTGATTTTTGAGCCATTAGCACCATGGCTTCCATTCCTTTAAATGTTCTAGAAATAACCTTGGGCTAATTCTTGCTCTAAGATCCTAAAATTTTGATAAAACCGTAGTGTTTCTATTTGTGTCGGGTTGTTTGAGCAGTATAGGTTGTCTAGGTCATATCTGGCGTTCTAGATGTCTTTTTTATCTGATATTTGTTGAATTTGAATGATAACATCCTAGGTAACATTTGTTAAGAAGAAAGTTTTGGCTAAAAATGAGGTTTTGAGGTCGGTTTAGGCAACACAAGTCAGGGGCGTTAAGCAGTCTTTTAAGGTATCTGAGGTGAGCCTCTATCGCGAGCGCGACAGGGTCGCGACCTCGCAACAGAAAAACTTGTTTAAGCCTTTTCTTATTTATTTTTTGAGCCCATGGTTGACCCGGAACAATCCCCTACCCTTCCCCTCAGCTTATTATGCATGTTTAGGGTAATTAAATGACTATATAAGTAGTTGTCTTTGGGAAAACTTATGAGTATGATTAAGATTGGTGATCAACTAGTAAATAATAATAGATATAACTCTGTGAAAGATGGCATATGGATGAGTATTAATATGTGTTGATCTCATGAGTAACTTAACAATGATGTACCATATGTATGAATGCATATTAACATGGGTGCGATTGAGATGAATGACGAATAGTGCTGTTATTATAGATTGTGTAAATGGATATTGTTAGTGGCATGATTTATTTGGAATTCTTGGTATGGATGTTGTGTTTTATGTTGTCAATGATGTGTGGCTTGCTAGAGATGAGGTAAGTGGATGTTTTGGTGTTTGGTTTGAGATTTGGGTATTGTGAAGTTGGGGTTTTCCGAAGATTTCTTGTGTAAGGGTTGGAATTCATGACTCTGTCGCGAGCGCGACATCATCGCGAGGTCGCGTCAGAGCCCGATGAAAGCAGCCCTCGCATGCGTCCGAGCTCGCTGCCGAGCCGTGCAGCAGAGCCTCTGTAGCGAGCGCGACAGGGCGCTTGACTGCCGTTTTGAATTGGGCGATCCTCTGTCGCAGCGCGCTGTCGAGCGCGAGCGCGACGGATCGGACTAGCAGCTCACTGTCACGAGCGCGATAGTGAGATGTGTATAGTTCCCTCGCGAGATCGCGAAGGTTGCCATGATAGCGACCTGGGCCAAGTCGCCTCTGTCGCAAGCGCGACATCCGTCGCGATCGCGACACTCCCTGGTTTCCAAAATTGAGTTTTCTTTTGTGATTCCAATGTTTGAATTCCGAACTTGTGATGCCTTTAGGTTTATACTTTGACTATTTTATGAAGTATATTAATATAATTGGATGTATTATGCATGGACAATGTTATGAATTATATGAATGTAATACGTTAAATTATGTGCCATGATGTGAGACATGATTTGTATTACGCATAACCTGCAAGAGTCAGTCTAGTGGATAGTTAGGCATGCCTAATAGAGTTTCTTTAGCTGCAGCCCTTTGAATGTTTGGACCCTAATCAGGTCCCTGTTTGGTTCCTCGCGAACCCTTTTGTGTGAATGGATCTTGTTTAAGATCCCCTTTTGTTAAAATGTTTTTGAATGAGGAAAATGATGTTGTTTTTCGATTCGTACCCGTAAGGTACCCTTTGGCCGGTTGGTACCCGTAAAGTACTATTTGTGTACTCGTTATCCACTATTGTGAGTTAGCAGGTGCTTTGTTGTTTTGTTTTGTTTTGCTTTGAAATAACTATAAGAATGTGATATCCGAATGAGCACGATAATGATTTGAGGAATCAGTTTATATGTATATGAACGTGACTATGGGCTTTGGAATGTAACACCCCCATACCCCCGGTAAGGAATATCGGGGCGCTACGCGGACACTTACGTATACATGTACATGCATTAGCGGAAGTGATAGTATAATACACATCCATTTAAGAGTAATAAAATAAATTACTACTACACTAGGGCCCAGCATGCAATTCATCTTAATTACATATATACATTTAAATGTTCATATTACATCTGTTTTCATTTAGCTTTACATATACATTTACATGTACCTTTACTTGTGATTTTTACTACTTATATTACATAATGATGTTACTCAAAATGTAAAAACTCTATCTCTAACTTATACAAAAAGGTATAACAAAACTCCTAGTGGCCTTGACCTGCAGATGTCCGCTCACTGATCCGAACCTGTAACCTACACGGAAATAAACATCCGTGCTAAGCGATAACGCTTAGTGGGGATAAAATAATGCAAAGGACTTCTTTACGAAGTCACAAATAGCTCACACATATGTCATATAACAAATATCAAATACTATGAGTTCACATGCGTATAACATCTACTTATTTTACTTGTTCATATACACTACAACTTGTACATTTCGTTTATTCAAATATACATTGTCATGTAACCACATTCATGTCAATACACTCATGTATCATGTACTTGTATACAGAACTGTAATGTACTTAAACATTACTTTCATGTACTATAGCTTTATTCAAATCAACACTATAATCATCTCAAGTTCACTGCACAACATTTAAGAAAACAAGCCTGAATTCCTTTCATGGTGGATACGGGTAACTCTGGATACTGTTTACAGTATCTTGCATGTGGAGAATTAACTCAAACTCTATGGAATACACGAGGTATTCCGAACTCTGGGCACAATTAAGGCCAACTCTAGCAGCTGCACTCTAGCCCTTTATAAGCATGCTTATCTATCCACTATAACGGTAATCAGGCTCAATACCAACTCACACACAATACACAGATATCAATTCACCAACTATAATTCAATTGCATTTATCAAATTCAGAGGCATGTAATTCATATACAATCTTGTTCAACAACTAAAAGCATATAACATTTAAATTCATTTCATAAACATATAATCATGCAACGCAAGACAGAAGGAAACACTCTCTTCAAAACAAATAAAACAGGATGCGAAGAGGTTCACTGTCGCGATCGCAACAAGAAGTCGCGCTCGCGACAGAAGCTAAGTTCATTATCGCGATCGCGACAGAAGCTAGATTACACAAAGGCTCTAGACTCTGTACCAAATGCATTAAATAAAAGTTCCTAAATTCATACATATTTATCATGTCATTTACTATACTTCCTACAACTATACATTGTTACTTTATTAGTTAAATTACTATCTTTAATCATACTCATATATATTTTTCCATTAACAACTAATTTGTAATCATTTAGGAGCCCTAATCATGTATAAAACGTTAAGGGGAAAGGCAAGGGGTTTACCCATGCCAACTATGGGCTCAAAATGAAGAAAAAAGAGCTTAATATAGGTTGTTCTATCGCGAGGTCGCGACCTGTGTCGCGCTCGCGACAGAGGCTCCGCTTTGGTGCCTCACAAGACTGCTTTTTACCCTAAACTTGTATCATCTAAATGAACCTCTAAACGTCTTTTTTAGGCAAAACGTTCTTCTTAACAATTTTTCTCTAGGATGTTAGCTTTCAAATGGGATCATTTTTAGGTCGTTTGAACATTTATAACAAAAGATATACTCTATACAATCTATACTGTTCCAGTGAACCCGCCAGAACAGGGTCACCTACGTTCTAATTACTTTTTGGGATACTTAGGGCCAGAATTAGATCAAGAACCCTCTTAGACATTTTTAGACACGAATCTTCTCTTTCATATGCAATTGGAATCAACCCAATTGGGATCCTATAACTCTACTTATAATAAATACTATACACTGGGGTCTAATGACAAATAAGCAGAATTTCGCAACATCAAACTCTATCATCAACACAAACACTCAAATGATCAAGTTACATACTTTATACATATATACACTTTTCATGGGCACTGTAAGCAATTAAAATGAACATCTTGAGCTAATTAAAGCTCATCAAGCATCTCTTTATTTTTACATGTCTTTGTTCAAGCATTTCTCATATAAACACATGCAAAATTAACACAGTTACACTCGATCCCTACCTCTAGGAACTCGATCACAGTTCTCTACTCGTTCCGATCTTCTCTTTTCCTTTATCAACTCTCTTGCCTCCAACTTGCACCAAAACCACATACAAAACACTTGGGGTTACTCTTCTTTTTACTTTAAATCAAAATAGAAACCAAGTAGTAGAAGAAGACTAAATAATAGTACTACTTACCTCTTCTCAAAAATCTACTCTCTTCATCCCAACCTAAATGAGTCTCTTTAGGAGCAAATGGAAAATAGAAGAAAAGAAAGGAAAGTGGAGCACGGCAACTAAGAGCAAAGAAAACCAAAAAGGGGAATTGAAAGGCCAAATGAAGGAATTGAAATGGGAGTAGGGAAAGTGGCCGGTCAACTAAAGGAATTAACAAATTAATTACCCACTAACCACATTAAAAGCCAACCACTCTCATTAATCCATCTCCATCCAAAAAGTCCCATGCCACATGTCACTCTCTCTTGTAGCCATGTGTCACTCTCTTATGCCGCCACTTGTCACTCTTCTACGATGCCATGTGTCAACTCCCTACAACTCCAAGTCTCTTAATCCCACTTATGCACACATCTCGCGAGGGAGGGTCTGTCGCGCTCGCGACACTTCTCGCGCTTGCGACAGAACGCTCACGCCTGCACTAACCAGCTGAAGTTCAGAAACCGCTGGAGGGCTCTGTCGCGCCCGCGACACTTGTCGCGCTCGCGATAGAACTCTCGCACATAGACTTACCTTTTTCGAACAAAACTCTGTAATTCTTCTAGGGCCACTTTAGGGTGTGACATGGAATGTATGTCTGTATTATGTAAGCATGATTTTATATCTAACACGATTATCCGCATTTTTCATATTATGTGTTATGAGCTTCAGAATGTCATGAATATGATTTGAATATTATGTATATATCTATGTGACTCAAGCATGGTTTTATTATATATAAGCATGTGAATAGGATCAGTTGTTGCTGTATGTATGTAAGATTTAACTGTACTTCCTGCATGGTGATGTTATGAATGTGATGTTATGCAATTATGTCTTCGGTCTCTGCTATTGGAGTGTTTTCGGCATGATATTTTATGTATTAGAGTTGCGCAGCGGAAGTGTGGTGCTTTGGATGTTGTCCCTTGGGTTTTGGCTAGTGTGTGTGTATGGCATGTCACAGCATGTTAGATAGCTAGTATTCTTAGCATGATAGTTGGGTACGTGATTATATGGTAATTGTGTCACATTTGAATGGGTTTTCAGTTAATGCATGGGTATTTGGATATGACAATTGCATGTGTAAATCTCATGTGGCTTCGCATGGTAAGGTACTGATATTTGATACCTTGGTAGGTATATGCATGTGATATTGTATGTAGTTCTGCATGATGATACTTGTATCGTGTATTGTATTATGTCTGTTTTGGCCTATTCTCGACGTAAGTATATGATTATGGTTGTGAGTTTTCGAATTAATGCTTTTACTATGCAATCCTGATTATATATGTTTTTTGAATGTTCGCATTAGCCATTGTGAGTGTGTTATGCCTTGGCGACCATTGTGAATGGCCGTTCATACTCTTGTGTGTTCTCCCCACTAAGCGTTTATCACTTAGCACGGATTCCTTCCCGTGCAGGTGGCAGGTTTAGTTCTGTTCGAGTCGCGCATCTGCAAGGTCGGCCACATAGAAGTTAGAAGTTTTGTTATGTGATCAGCTTCTGTATTTTGGATTTTTTTTGTTATTCCCGTAGTCTTATGTATCTGTAAGGTTTTGGATATTATTTTTGGGTTATGTAAACGTTATTATATTTATATATTAAGTTATTCCTTCGTTTTATCTTTTGCCTTATGCTTCCGCTGAATGAATATATGTATTCATGTGAGTTATTGTATGTTCAGCTATTGTTCCTTTAAAGTTTTAATTTCCTCTGTATTTTCGTATGCATGTCATGTATGAATGTATGCTTCCGCTTAGTGTATGTGTGTGTGTGTGTGAGTGAGCGTCGGGTAGCGCGCCCGCTGGCGCCCTTCCAACGGGGGCGACGGTGGGGGTGTTAAAGCTAACATACTGCAACTTACCTAGAAAGTTTCTAACATCCTTTTCCTTCTTAGGCACCGGCATCTCTTTGATGGCCTTAACCTTGTCCGGGTTGATCTCAATTCCCATCTCGCTAACCACATGTCCTAGAAGCTTCCCTGAGGTGACACCAAAGATACATTTCTTGGGGTTTAATCGTAAGTTGTACTTTTCGATCCTTTTAAAGAACTTTTCTAGGGCTTCAAAGTGGCCTTCTCTGGTGGCCGACTTGATCATCGTATCATCCACATATACTTCTACCTCCTTGTGAATCAAGTCATCTAGAATCCTTGTGGCCATCCTTTGATAAGTCGCGCCTACGTTTTTCAAGCCGAAAGGCATTGCCCTGTAAGCAAATGTTCCCCACTCTGTAATGAAAGCTGTCTTAATCCGGTTGACTATTTTATTGAGTATCTGATTGTAGCCTGCGTAACCGTCCACGAAACTGTATATCATACAGGCAGCTGCGCTGTCCACCAGTACGTCTATGTGGGGCAATAGAAAGTCATCCTTTGGACAAGCCTTATTCAAGTCTCGATAGTCCACACGTACCCTTACTTTGCCGTTTTTCTTGGCTACAGGGACAACATTGGCCAACCAGGTTGGGTATTGTACTTCAATTAGGAACTTGGCTTCGATCTGCTTGTGAATTTCCTCTTTCACTTTATCTGCCCATTCTGGCCTGAGCCTCCTTAGCTTTTGCTTGACAGGCTTATAGTCTACGTACGTCGGGATGGCGTGTTCTGCGATTTCTCGGTCCACTTCTGGCATATCTTCGTAGGTCAAAGAAATGACTTTTTTGTGTTTTCTTAATATTCTCGCAAACTTTTCTCGCTCTTCAGGAGTTATGTTAGATGCTATCAAGATTTCTTTGAGTTTTTCAAGGTTCCAAGATTAAATGGAGTAGCATCAGTTGAATCAATATCAAATATAGATGGATTATGATCATGATCATGCATAATGAAATCATCAGAAACATCGCACAAGTAAGCAAAATCGTTCACTTTATTGATAAAACTAAAATTGTCATTAACATTATCAAAAAGTTCTGGAGTAAAAAGAAAATTTAAACTATTTTCTTCCTCCTCCCCCGTCGGCGCATCTGTTGCAGCTGACGGTCCTGCATCATTCTGGCATTTTGGGGGCTCTTCAGCTACCCCCTGTATGGCTTCCTCAATCTTTGCTTTCCTCTTCAGCTGGGTGGCCACCATCCTCTTAGTTATAACCTCCTCGGGCTCCTCGCAGTCCCAAATTGTCTTGCTGGTCATGATTTCTTCATCCCAAAAGCCCTCTGCTGGCTTGATCAATCCAATGTCCCAGTCAAAGACATCATTAAAAACCTCGAACGTCGGTACAATTCTCTCGTCAACCCACTGAGGCTTGGCTTCTCCAGTGTAGGCACATGCTGCAGTTGCTGGCACAAAGCTCTTTCGAATATGGGGGATCTCCTTTGCTCACTCCTTACCCCTCTTCACCACACGTTTATAACCCAAGCCCTTTCTATTCTTCTGGCCTCTGGTGGCAATAGCTTCTGGCAACCCCTGAGAGTTCTTGCCTAATCCAGTGTCGGGGAGGAATGACATCCTCTTCATCATGTTCAGGACCTGGGGGCTTCCTTCTATCTGTTCCTCCCCATCTATCACAGCCACATGGAATCCACTGAAAGGCTACCTTGCAATCTCTTGTATGGAAACTTGATTTTCCCTTGCAGCCCTTATGGTCACCACCTGCCCTTCGTGAGGAATCTTGACTATCTGATGTAGCATAGAGGGGACGCCTCCCAGCTTATGGAATCAAGGCCTTCCCAAAAGAGCTGAAGAATTGGCAGGGATAGGTAGGACTACAAACTCCACCTCTGTCTCCACAGGCCCCGTCTTAACCATTGTCTTGAATGTCCCAGAGGCATGCCTTCTTGAGTTATCATAAGCCATGATCATCATATCAGACTTAGCTAGCATAACTTCTGCCACCGCAAAAGCTGCCATGGCCACCTGCAGGCACACATTGATTGATGAACTGTCATCCACCATCACACAGACTGTGTGCTTCTGACTAATTTGTGCCCGTATGTACAAAGGGCAGTTATGGTTGCGGCCTTCTGCCGGCAAGTCAGCATTTGTAAACACCACATTCTCTCCAGCTCCCCCTTTTACCACATCCAGCAGTTCCGTAGGTGATATAGTTGTGGCCACAGTTATTTCACATAAAGCCTCCACCAACTTTTGCCTATGGGAAGGAGACTGCCTCAAGAGGTCCCATATCAAAATCTGAGTTGGCGTCTTTTTCAGCTGCTTGATTATTGGATCATCCTCTGGCTCCTTTTCCTTTTGACCCATTACCGGCTCCTGGGGCCTCTCAACTTCTGGAGCTACCCTTCCACACTTTCTTTTTCTTCTCCTTCTTCTCTTCCTCCTCCTTCTCTGAATCCCACGGGTCAGGAAACACTTCAGAATCATTATTTTCACTTCCACTCACATCAGTGGACCAGCAATCGATCACTGCCGCAGGAAGCCCTTCTTCACTCACCTCATGGAGGCTCGTGACAGCAGCGTTGGCATCGTTGCCGTACAACTCTCTCAATACAACTCTTCGAGCAGACTGGACCCAATCAAGAATACCGGCGGGGGCACATTGTTATACCCAGACTTCTTCTGACTTTCCCTCTTCTCCGGGTCTGTTATTTGCTTCGAATCAACTAAGTCTTGGATTGCGTGCCTCAAGGCTTTGCATTCATCAGTTGTATACCCAGTGTGTTGATGATACGCACAATATTCATTATCCTTATGACCCGGCATACCTTGAGTCCTGGCAGGTCGAGGTGGCAAAGGCTGCAACTTACCCTCCTTCATCAACCTCCGAAGCACCCATAATAACGACCTTCCCAAATTGGAGAAATGCCTTGGGGTTGTGTTAGCGGCTGATACTTCAGCTGTCTTCCTTGTACCACTACCAGAGCCCGCTGACCTACTTGCCCAGTGAGTGCGGCTGCCCTTCTTGGCATAGTTCTCCTTACTCGCCCTCCTAGCAAGGTATTCTCCTTCGGCCTCAATGGCGATGTCTTTCAGGGACTCCCAGTCTATTAATCCCTTCATCTTGAATCCCTCTCTCAGATACGGGCTCGCATTTTTAATGAACAACCGTATCTGATCTTGATTATCTGGTTTTCTTTTCAATTTCATCACCCGATTCCTCCATCGGGTCAGATACTCATGGAAAGACTCGCCTCCCTTCAGCTGTAATAGCTTTAGGTCCTCCAGAGTCACCTCCATCCTTGTATTGCAGTCATACTGCCTCAAAAACTCTTCCGTCAGTAAATCCCAGTCCTCTTTAGTTCTGCGATCAAGCCCGCGGTACCAATCCACCGCTGGGCCAGTCAAGCTCAGGTAAAAGTACTCAATCTTCTGCCTTTTCGTCAAAGTAGTACCCTTCATCACCAACGAGTATTGTTTTATGTGCGCAGTGGGATTGGAAGTGCCATCAAACTTCAGAATATTTGGCATCTTAAAGTTCATCGGGATTAAATCCTCCCCTTCCAACTCCTTATCTTCGGGGTTCATTCCTTGCCCCCTCGTCAGCATCCTTGCCATCACTTCAAATTTCTCTTCCATCTTCTTCCAGATGGCTTCTTTATTCTGAGGTGCCTTCCCTCTTTTTGACACTGTTTCTTCATACTCATCGTCTTCCCAGTGATCTTCTATTCTCTGGGCCGGCCTTTTTCTCTGTGCCCCTGATGTAGTAGCTCTCAAGCCTACAGGTGGTGGGCAGATCTCTTCTTACAACTCTTCTCTGACCTCCTCCCTTTCATTATTTCTCACAGGAGGAGGTGGTGGGTTCTGTGGAGCAGGTGGCTGAGCCATGTTGGCCATCATAGCCATAATTCTATTCTTGAACTCTTTGAGACTTTTGCCTACCTCATCAGCTATCAAGGCCCTAGTGACATCTGTCCCCCTAGGTGAGTTTTCCATTTCTTTGTGTAGAGAAAACTGAGCTGAAGTAGCGTAGCTAGTTTCTGAAGGAGTGTCCGGATACTCTACCCTTTCTTGTAGCTCAAAGAACGGATTTCTGCATAGTCGCCCTTGAGAACCTCTTGACCACTTAGGCAAATCTATGATGGCTGCAAAACATACCCGTTAGGATGATGCTTGAATGACATATAATGCATAATCGTGCTTACGCAACATCCATAAATCACATGCAAGCACATAGGTCCTTCCAACCTTATTACTCCTGTACACGAGGTCATAGTCTCTTTCCTAGGTGGGGTTGGCCCATGGGTTAACAGGGAATCCGATGGACGCTATGGTGCACGGTGGACAATCGGCAGCATAACCTCTCCTAACTAATGCACAGACGTATGAGTTATGATCATTGTGTATTTAGGCAGTCCGAATAAGTTGACATGGGCCTATCTGGGCATGAAAGCCTTTGATTAGGTGACCAATCAAATTATCTGGTTTGTCCAATACATAATTGTAAACATCGGGTCCTGAGTCAGCCTAGATCGGAGTTACCCAATGATGATAAACCGCCCTCGCGGGCAAAAATAGTTGAAAGTGATGATTTCCTCGTCAAATTTGCATTTTAGAATAAGAAAATAAATAATAAAAAATAATAAAAATATTTTAAAAATTAGTTTTTGAGAATGAATTTATTATTTTTTAGTCGTATTTAAAAAAAAATAGCTCTGCCTGAAAAGCACGGCTGTGCTTCTTTGAAAGCACAGCTGTGCTTCTTTGAAAGCACAGCTGTGCTTTGCACTGCACTGCGTGTAGCGCACACGAAAGCACAGCCATGCTTTTTTCGGAAGCACAGCTGTGCTTGTGCGTGCAGCGCACACAGCCTCGCCGAAATTGCCCCTTTTTCGCCCAGATTTGATTTTTTCGTGATTTTTGAGTTCAAATTAAATTCTAAAACACTTTTTTTAGATAATTAATTAATAAAACTTGATTTTATCATTAAAAACATAGGGATTTGATTTAAAATAAAATTCTTTTCCCTAATTCATCATTTTTTACATCCTATAAATACTTTATGACGAAAAATCAAGGGGGCTCTCTCCATTATTATTTTTTTCATCAAAATTTTTTCTGCATTCTTTTCTTCTTTGATTTATTTTCTTTTCAACAATTTCTAGATTTCTCTTTTAATTAATAAGGTTTAATTGAGATTGGAAAATCAATTTTCAATTCTTAATTATTCCAAATTGATTTCTTTGTTTTTCATAAACACAAAGAATTGATTTTCACTTACAAATCAAATTTTTATTCTTAAGCATACAAATTAATTTCTTTGTTTCCTCCATAAACAAAAGTAATTAATTTTATTGCTAAATTATTTTTTCAAGCAACTTTCCAAGAAGATCATCACTTTACCTTTATCAAATCCAAAATTCTGAGAGTAAATATTCTGGGCTTGATTTTTATTTTCTTTTCTTTTGTTTACATTTAATTTATTCATGTATATTTTATTGTTTTCATTAATTTACTTATTGTTTCCATTTATTTATTTATTCTACTATTGTTATATTTGTTTTATTTAATATGTTTATGTATGATTTTATCCTTATTCATGTGAACATTGATTTCTTTTAATTCCTAATATGTAAATAATTTATTTTGTTTTGATTCCTCATTATTTTTAGCATGTAATTAATTAATTAATTTATTTTCATTAATCTTTTTGTCATGAAAATGGGTTATGTTAATTATGAGCTCATTAATTAATCATGTCATTGTTTTAATTATTTTCATTATTCTTTTATTTATTAATTTTTACCACTCTTTTATCATTGTTATATGTTATATTTATTGTTTATTCAATTACTTGTTTATTTTCATCATTATTTTCATCATGTTCATATTTTTTATGTATTGTTTAATTAACATGTTGTATTTTATTTCATTCACGTCATTTAGTTAACTTGTCATTTACAATGCATTTTTATCATTTATTTTTATTGTTAACATATTAATTCCATTGTCATTTTGATGTCATATTTTTTATCTTATTTTATTTCATTTTATCGTTTATTATTGATTTAATTGTTTTAATTACTAACATTATTTTGTTTATCTTTTGTTTTAATGTCAAAACTTATTTTCTTTGTTTGGGCATTTTTGCGAGCACACGGGGAGATCCAGAAGGCTCGTTGGGATTATTTTCTTTATTTGTAATATTTTATTTATTTTTACCATGTATATTTTTTTGTAAAATTGTTTATTTAGGCCCGCTAGAAAGAAAATCACTAAACATTTTTTTCATTAATTAACTTGGTATTTTTCCTAAATAAAAATGGGGCCAATGTCTCAATTTTCTCCATCCAAAATCGTCACATAAAAATTGTTTCATAATAATATGCATGCGAGGACCAATGTCCTCACCATTAATGAATATCCCGATTTATGCATGATCTGTATTTTATTTACAATGTGGGTTGTATTCTGCCCCTAGTTTTGTTGTATTTACTTTCATATATTTTATTTTATTTATTGCTTTCCTTAAGTGGACAACCTGCGCTATAATAAACTGCATTAAAATGAATGAGAAATAGGATGAAACTCTAAATTCAAAGCTCAATTATAAACTTAACCAAGGTATGAATAAATAGGAAGTCCCGAACACCTTCTCTGGTTTAAGACCCCCGAGGTTAGATGACCTTTCCTAATTTCTTGTAAATTGGGTGGCGACTCCAAAATGCCTCAAAGGTGCCTAAAGGTTTCATGGGATTAGATGAACCTCCTAATGTTCTATTGGGTAGGGGATTCCAAAATGTCTCGTGTAACCCAAGATCAAAAAGATGTGAACCAATCCCTCGAATCCTAAAAGCGGGTTCAATAAGGGCCTTGCTGGTCCGGCGCACGTCATAGTGGCGACTCCGCTGGGAAAAGTACCTTGGTTAAAATTTACAATTGAGTTTTAATTTAAACATTTTATCCTTTTTCAAAACTGCATTGCATCGCATTAGAGCCTTAGATCTATGCTAGTTTGGTCCCTCTATTAGCCCCGGTGCATTCTCGAAACACAACCCTACATTCACTCAATGTAGGGAAGTGTTAAGGATAATCACCAGCCCAAGTCTCGTACCATCAAGGTTTATCAATTGGTGACCCGATCGGTCATTATGCTCATGATGAGCTAGACCCGTCGGCAGGGACCATGCTTGGGTAACCCCAAAATATCATCACCCATGACCAAAGCTCATGTAATGGCAATGGATACTTCCCCTAGGTGACATGTACTTTAATACAATGCTTGCTATGTGGGCCATTATATATTGAACAAATTCAACCCAATTAAATGGGCTTTTATCAAAGGCTTTTATGCCCCGGTGGGCCCATCTTAATTTAGTTGAAATGTTTAAATACATAAAGGCCAAAATCCATGTGTATGCTCATTAGATAAGAGATGTTATGCTGCCGGTTTTTTGCTGAGCACCATATGCGTCCATTGGGTTTCCCGTTAACCCATGGATCAAGCCCACCTAGGAAAAAGACCGCATTACCTCGTGTGTGGGAGTAATAAGGTTGGAAGGATCTACTTGCTTGAATGTGATTGTAAATGTTGCATAACACACTATCATGCATTGTATATGTCATTCATGCATCATTCTAACAATTTAAATTTTTAGCCATCATAGATTCATCTAAGTGGACTAGAGGCTCCGACGGTCGGCTAGTAAGGACAAATCTGCTCTTTGAGTTGCCGGAACTAGTGTCTGACTGGGATTCTGATTCACTCTCATCAATCAGTGAATCATCTCTATAATCATCAATGGCAGAAGAGACTGGAACTTTGACCACCCAAGACCTAGCTAGGAGGTTAGAGGACTTCGAACGAAGAATGCTGGATATGATAGGCGCCATGGCTGAAAGAATTGCCCATCCTCCTGCTCCACCAGTACCTGCTGGCCCACAGCCACCTGCTGCTCTACAGCCACAGGCAGCCCCTCCTCGAGGGAAAGCCGAACCACCTGCTGGTGGGGAGGCTCCCTTCATTGGAGTTGCTGCTCGCCAACCCAACAATGATCACAGAGCTGCCGCACCCATCGAGCCAAGAGGGGAAAGGATTCATAACCCCAACGATGATTTTTTGATGGAGGAGGAAGACGAAGAGCCAATAGTCCACCATGCTGTGAGGCCCAGGGCACCCAGGGGGGAAGACGAAGCCTTAAAGGGGATGAGGCAACAGATTGAGGCAATCACGCGCATGCTGTCAGCAGGCAAGGGGGTCAACCTCGAAGACAGAGACCTAGGGGATGAAGAGCTGCTGCCCTAAAGATTCAAGATACCCGAGCTGCCGAAATTTGATGGCACCTCTGACCCATCCGCCCACGTCAAGCAGTACACCTTGGTCATGAAAGGCACCGGGTTGAGTAAAAAGTAGAAGGTGGAATATTTCTACCTTAGTTTGGTGGGCTCGGCAGTTGATTGGTACCACGGGTTAGATAGGAGGTCCAAGGAGGACTGGGACCTTTAGACCGAAGAATTCATGAAGCAGTACGACTGCAGCACCAGGATGGAGGTCACCCTAAAAGACCTTGAGCTCTTACAGCAAAGGAGCGATGAGCCATTCCATGAGTACCTCACCAGATGGAGGAACAGAGTCATGGAGATGAAGAGGAAGCCTGACACTGCAGACCAGATCAGGCTGTTTATCAAAAACTCATGCCCTTACTTGACTGACTTACTCAGTTTTAAGGGGCTTAAGGACTGGGAGTCGCTTAAGGATATCGCTATAGAGGCTGAGGCAGCTTACCTAGCAAAGAAAACAAGCCATAATAACTTTGCTGGGAAAAGCTATGGGAAACAGTCTGGGCTTAGACCGGGAGGTGCTGGGAGCAGTAATAACAGGAATGGCAAGACAGCTAAAGTTTCAGCGACTGGAGTTGGGCAGCGCCAGAGATATTACTCCAATTTAGGCCGCTCCTTATCCTGGGTATTGGAGAGGCTGATGAAAAAGGGCAAGCTGCAGCCATTGGCGCCTAGACCGGCCATGAATCAAGGGCAACTAAGGCACAGAGTGGACAACCTGAGCTATAATAAACTGCATTAAAATGATTGAGAAATAGGATAAAACTCTAAATTCAAAGCTCAATTATAAACTTAACCAAGGTATGAATAAATGGGAAGTCTCGAACACCTTCTCTGGTTTAAGACCCCCGAGGTTAGATGACCTTTCCTAATTTCTTGTAAACTGGGTGGCAACTCCAAAATGCCTCAAAGGTGCCTAAAGGTTTAATGGGATTAGATGAACCTCCTAATGTTCTATTGGGTAGGGGATTCCAAAATGTCTCGTGTAACCCAAGATCAAAAAGACGCGAACCAACCCCTCGAATCCTAAAAGCGGGTACAATGAGGGCCTTGCTGGTCCGACGCGCGTCACAGTCAATCAAGACCAATCTTTAATCATATAAGACTAGCAGTGACCCTTGTGACTTAGGAGGACAGCTCGTTCCCAAAAAAAAACAAAAAAAAATAAAAAAAAAAACAAAAAACAAAAAAAACAAAAAAGCAAAAAAATAAAAAAAAACCATAGTCCTATCCCAAGCCATAGTTTGGTCTTAAACCATCTGAGGCCAATTCCATCCAAACCATTAAAGGTTACTTCAGAAATTGAGCCACCTAAAGCCAACAAAAGGAAGATACAGACTTTCACATCTAAAATCCAAGCAAAGAAATTCACTATTTCAGCTGGCTTGCACAATGCCTAAGAATAAAACTTTGGTGCTAAAAAGAATCATCGTTAGAAAGAGCAGCTTCCCCATTTAATGAAGACGAATGCAAGTTCAATCAATACCAATGGACTGAAGAAGGTTCATGGCAAAAAAAAAAAAAGTTGAGAGAAAATCTTCAATCATGAAAACCCGAGAGGGCTGATTGATAACAAGAGTTTGATGCTTTCAAGATCTATCCCGAGGTTAGCTGATGTCTTGTATTTTTTGAAACTAATGACAAATAATGATCATGCTTAATGAAATCAAATTGAAACACATGCGTTTTTGCAATGATGTGGTCAAAGCAGTTCACTTTGTGTGACCAAAGTCGCCTATTGTCCACCACTCAAGCGCTTCAGCCAACTCATCCTGCTATCAAATGTGAAGAATCAAGCTCATGCAACCATGTCCTAAGACTCTTAAAAGATTCTTGCCAACAACTTCGGCAATCTTAAAAAAAAAAGGGTCGTTAGAGTGAAAACCGTAACTGGCGCTCTAAGCAAAAATTAGACAAAAGGATAGGGTGAAAACTTGGAAACAGGCAGTCTATCCTTAAAAAAAAAAAGCCGCTGGATTGGGTTGGGTCCATTCCAGGCAAAAAATAAGGCACAGGATTATGTGAAAGTCCACAAAGGATGCATCTCCCGTTAAGAAAAGCTAGTGTGAAAATTCATAAGGGACGCACTACCTTCAAATAATGACTACAGGTACCAGATGAGAATCTCGTAATCCCAGAGGGCATGAAATTGAAAATCATCTTAAAAGGCATCGATCCTATTGCAAATTGCAGCTAGCCCGACTGTCATCTCCAAGTCCACATAGATGAATTCTTATCCTGCATTCCTGCATGACTCATGCATTTCACTTGCATGCTCACTATTTTTTCTGCATATTTTAGTTTCCCTATTTTGCAGAAAGAGAGATTTGATGAGGACACTGACAAAAGCCGAGTGATGACATCAGTCCAAACAATCAACCAAAGACCTCTCAGGGGGCAACCAGCAAAAAACAAAAATCCAAGTATCAATCAAAACATCGATCGAAGTAATCAACCAAAGACCTCTCAAGGGGTAGATCTCAATCCAAGACCTCTCAGGGGGCAACCATCACAGAAGGGTTAGCACGATGGCGGCACTACTACTCTACGGAGGGTTAGCACGACCACGGCACTACCACTTCATCAAGTCAAGAAGGGTTAGCACGATGGCGGCACTACTACTCTACGGAGGGTTAGCACGACTACGGCACTACCACTTCATCAAATCAAGAAGGGTTAGCACGATTGCAGCACTACTACTCTACGGAGGGTTAGCACGACCACGGCACTACCACTTCTCGAAGGGTTAGCACGATGGCGGCACTACCACTCTACGGAGGGTTAGCACGACTACGGCACTACCACTTCTCGAAGGGTTAGCACGATGGAGGCACTACCACTCTAGGAGGGTTAGCACGACCACGACACTACCACTTCACCAACTCGAAGGGTTAGCACGATGGCGGCACTACCACTCTACGGAGGGTTAGCACGACCACGACACTACCACTTCTTGAAGGGTTAGCACGATGACGGCACTACCACTCCACGGAGGGTTAGCACGATCACGGCACTACCGCTTCAACAAACGATAACACGCCCACAACACGGCAATAACCACCACCACAGATTCCCCACATCAGAAAGACAGCTGCCTCAAGTATGTGTCTCTTTCCTTCTCTTCTTTGAGTTTAGGCCCACCTAGACACTAGTGTACTAGATTACCCTAAACTGGGAGCAACTATAGACACCGGGTCCTGAGTCAGCCTAGATCGGAGTTACCCAATGATGATAAACCGCCCTCGCGGGCAAAAATAGTTGAAAGTGATTTCCTTGTCAAATTTGCATTTTAGAATAAGAAAATAAATAATAAAAAATATTTTAAAAATTAGTTTTTGAGAATGAATTTATTGTTTTTTAGTCGTATTTAAAAAAAAAAAAAGCTCTGCCTGAAAAGCATGGCTATGCTTTGCGCTGCACTGCATGTAGCACACGCGAAAGCACAGCCGTGCTTTTTTCGGAAGCACAGCTGTGCTTGTGCGTGCAGCGCGCACAGCCTCTCCGAAATTGCCTCTTTTTCGCCTAGATTTGATTTTTTCCTGATTTTTGAGTTCAAATTAAATTATAAAACACTCTTTTTAGATAATTAATTAATAAAACTTGATTTTATCATTAAAAACACAGGGATTTGATTTAAAATAAAATTCTTTTCCCTAATTCATCATTTTTTTACATCCTATAAATACTTTATGATGAAAAATCAAGGGGGCTCTCTCCATTATTATTTTTTTCATCAAAATTTTTTCTGCATTCTTTTCTTCTTTGATTTATTTTCTTTTCAACAATTTCCAGATTTCTCTTTTAATTAATAAGGTTTAATTGAGATTGGAAAAGCAATTTTCAATTCTTAATTATTCTAAATTGATTTCTTTGTTTTTCATAAACATAAAGAATTGATTTTCACTTACAAATCAAATTTTTATTCTTAAGCATACAAATTAATTTCTTTGTTTCCTCCATAAACAAAAGTAATTAATTTTATTGCTAAATTATTTTTTCAAACAATTTTCCAAGAAGATCATCATTTTACCTTTATCAAATCCAAAATTTTGAGGGTAAATATTCTGGACTTGATTTTTATTTTCTTTTATTTTATTTACATTTAATTTATTCATGTATATTTTATTATTTTCATTAATTTACTTATTGTTTCCATTTATTTGTTTATTCTATTATTGTTATATTTGTTTTATTTAATATGTTTATGTATGATTTTATCCTTATTCATGTGAACATTGATTTCTTTTAATTCCTAATTTGTTTTGATTCCTCATTATTTTTAGCATGTAATTAATTAATTAATTTATTTTCATTAATCTTTTTGCCATGAAAATGGGTTATGTTAATTATGAGCACATTAATTAATCATGTCATTGTTTTTATTATTTTCATTATTCTTTCATTTATTAATTTTTACCACTCTTTTATCATTGTTACATGTTATATTTATTGTTTATTCAACTACTTGTTTATTTTCATCATTATTTTCATCATGTTCATATTTTTTATGTATTGTTTAATTAACATGTTGTATTTTATTTCATTCACGTCCTTTAGTTAACTTGTCATTTTCAATGCATTTTTAACATTTATTTTATTGTTAACATATTAATTTCATTGTCATTTTGATGTCATATTTTTTTATCTTATTTTATTTCATTTTACCGTTTATTATTGATTTGATTGTTTTAATTACTAACATTATTTTGTCTATGTTTTGTTTGTATGTCAAAACTTATTTTCTTTATTTGGACATTTTTGGGAGCACACGGGGAGATCCAGAAGGCTCGTTGGGATTATTTTCTTTATTTGTAATTTTTTATTTATTTTTACCATGTATATTTTGTTGTAAAATTATTTATTTAGGCCCGCTATAAAGAAAATCACTAAACGTTTTTTTCATTAATTAACTTGGTATTTTTCCTAAATAAAAATGGGACCAATGTCTCAATTTTCTCCATCCAAAATCGTCACATAAAAATTATTTCATAATAATATGCATGCGAGGACCAATGTCCTCACCATTAATGAATATCCTGATTTATGCATGATCTTTATTTTATTTACAATGGGGGTTGTATTCCGCCCCTAGTTTTGTTGTATTTACTTTCATATATTTTATTTTATTTATTGCTTTCCTTAAGTGGACAACCTGCACTATAATAAACTGCATTAAAATGAATGAGAAATAGGATGAAACTCTAAATTCAAAGCTCAATTATAAACTTAACCAAGGTATGAATAAATGGGAAGTCCCGAACACCTTCTCTGGTTTAAGACCCCCGAGGTTAGATGACCTTTCCTAATTTCTTGTAAATTGGGTGACGACTACAAAATGCCTCAAAGGTGCCTAAAGGTTTCATGGGATTAGATGAACCTCCTAATGTTCTATTAGGTAGGGGATTCTAAAATGTCTCGTGTAACCCAAGATCAAAAAGACGCGAACCAATCCCTCGAATCCTAAAAGCGAATTCAATGAGGGCCTTGCTGGTCCGGCGAGCGTCACAATAATGATCCATACAGCAAGCATAGTATTAAGGTTCATATCACTTAGGTGAAGTAACTATTGCCATTACATGAGCTTTGGCCAAGGTGATGTTACTTTAGGGCTATCCAAGCATGATCCCTGCCAACGGGTCTAGCTCATTAAGAGCATAATGACCGGTCGGGTCTCCATTTAATAGACCATGATGGTACGAGACTTGGGCTGGTGATTATCCTTAACACTTTCCTACATTGAGTGAACGTATGGTCGTGTTTCGGGAATGCACCGGGGTTAAAAGAGGGATAAAACTAGCATAGATCTAAGGCTCTAATGAGATGAAATGCAACTTTCAAAAAAAGATGAAATTTTTAAATTAAAACTCAATTGTAAATTTTAACCGAGGTACTTTTGAATTGAAGTCACGAATATAGGTGTCCCTAATGAAGTTGCCACTGTGATGCGCACTGAACTCCGGGGCACCCCGAAACGCCCGCTCTTAGGGCGATTGGGAGAGGTTTATGAAAACTTGTAAGAGATTTACAAGTGCGTCTATTTTGTGCAACAAGGTGATTTCTTGGAGTCGCCATCCAATAGAACATTTGCAAAGGTCATCTAGCCTCACTGAGCCTAAGACAGCGCATGTGTGTCTATTTTGGGCAATTAGAGATATTTTGGACACCTCCTTCCAATAGAACACTGGAAGGATCGTCTAATTTTGCGAAGCCTAAGACGATGCATATACGTCTATTTTGGGCAAGCCAGAGATATTTTGGACACCTCCTTCCAATAGAACACTAGAAGGATCATCTAATCTCGTGGAACCTAAGACCATGCAAATTGTGCCTATTTTGGCAACAAGAGACATTTTGGATGCCCCATCCCAATGAAGTATTGAAATGATCCTCTAACCTCGTTAAGCCTAAGACTAGAGTGGGTTCGGGACTTCTAATTTATTTATACCTTGATTAATGTTATAATTGAGTTTTTAATTTATTGTTTCATCCCATTTCTCATTCAATTCAGTGTAGTTTAATTAAAGCGCAGGTTGTCCATTCAGGGAAAGCGATAAACAAAGAATAATTAAAATAAAGTGTATGGAAATATATTACAACAAAACTAGGGGCGAAATACAACCCCCATTGTAAATAAAATGCGAAACATGCATAAAACGGGGTATACATTAAAGGCGAGGACATTGGTCCTCGCATGCATATTTATTACAAAATGATTTTGAGGCGTCAATTTTTATTTGTTAGAAAAATAGGACATTGGTCCTCAATTTATAAAAAATCCCAATTTGATTAATAAAAAAACATTTAACCATTTTTACATTAGCGGGATAATATGAGAAGAACATTATTCACAATAACGATATAAATTAAATAAAAAGGGTTAAAGTCTAGAAAGTAAACCTAGGAGGAGACCCTTAGGTCTTTGCAGTGGCTTCTACATCAAACAAGTAAAAAATAAAAAATAAAACTCACAAAGATAAAAAAAACGTATTAATATAAATAATTGAGAGAATAAAGCAAGAAATTAAATGATAAGAAAAAAGAAGAAATGGCATGAAAAACGTTAAAAAGCCAAGAGAAAAGGAAAAGGACAAAAGGGGTAAAGAAGGCCCAAGGACGGCCCAAGGCGCGTGACCGACGGGCGTCCCTGGGCACGACAGACGGGCGTAAGGGCCAACCTTTGACGTCCCGTTGATCGCTAGAGTAACGGCCATCAGTGGTCTTTATGCCCGTCGGTCACCTCTGTTCCCGAAAAAACACAGAATCAAGGTTTTTCTTTTCATTTTAATTTGAATAAAAATGGATTTTTGTACAAGAAATTACTAACAATAATTAAATTCAAAATAATAGACCCAGAATGTTTCCCTCAGATTTTTACCTCGTGAAGGTGAACGTTGCAAGATTTTGACTCCTCAAGTTCTACAAGGATCGGATTGTGATCACGCGACCTGGAGAGATTTTTGGTTGCAAAAATCTTAATTTGAAAAATAAACCAAGAGAAGGAAATTATTTTCTCTTTCTTGGAATTTTGACAGCGATGAATATCTGAATTAGCTAGATTGATGGAAACGAATGAATCTCGTTTCCTCGGATTAGCGTAATTCGAGAATAAAATAAAATAAAATAAAGAATAAGAAATTTTGAAAGAAAATTCTTTTTGTTGAAGTCAAAAATGAAATTTCTGTGGAAAATTGCTAAGCTTTAGTTTTCTAATAAAAAGTTTTCTAATCAAGAATTTTTTACCAAATTTTCGAACCTCAAATAATGAACTTCTATCCCCTATTTATAGGTTTTAGAAGATAATTCAAATAAATTTAAATTTAAGATTTGAATTTGAAAAGAATTTCTGAAATCAAATCATAACCGAATCGGTTATCAGAATATTTACAAAATCAAATCTAATATTTGAAAATATTTGAAAAGATTTAGAGGGTTTTAACAAGATTTATAAAATATTTGATAAATCTAACAAAATCCTAACAAAATTCTGCGGTTTCAACAATCTGATAACTGACCAACGGTCGTCGTTGGACTACAGACGGGCGTCGTTGGGAGGGATACTCGTGGTCATTTGACTGGCGGACCACCCACGAACAGGGAGCCGAGAGATGGCTGTCCCTCGCGAGGGGCAAGCGTCGCTCGAACGACAGACGGCCGTCTCTCAACTACGAGAGACGGGCCCTGCTTCCAAGCCATGGCCTGTCGCTCGTCGCGAGAGATGGCATCCTCGTGTGAGCGACGGGCATCCCACCACAGATGGGTAACCCGTCTGTGGACCCAAATTTTCTTTTTCAAAATTTTCACCATCTGAGACCTCCTGTTGCCGAGAAAATCCTCAATCCTTGTAAAATCGAAGATTGAAAGTCCCCAAATTCCATCCATTCGTCTGAAAATAGACATTAATCTCTTCATCGGGTAACTCTAATCTAGACTGCCTTAGGACCCGGTGTCTACACGTTTGTATAGTACACCCCTTATGCAGATAAACCAAGTAGACAGTTTGCGAATAAGTCTTTTGGTCCTTTTTCGGTAGCCAAGAAAAATGGCAAAGTACGGGTATGTGTAGATTAATGGGATTTGAACAGAGCTTGCCCTAATGATGACTTTCCTTTGCCCCATATCAACAGTTTTTGACCACCTACATATCAATTCTTTTCCTTCTCTCTCTCTCTCTCTTTTTTTTTGTATTTTTTATTTCTTTTTTTTTTGTTCTTATTTTTGTTCTTTTTTTCTGTTCTTTTTTTTTGTGGATAAGTTTTATTCAAATCTTAATAGTTTAAACATACACGCACTCCTCCTCTTCTTAATATTGGGACAACACTGACCAACCAAGTTGGGTGTTGAACTTCGACAAGAAATTTTGGCCTCATTTCTGCTTGCTGATCTCTTCTTTAACCTTCTCTGCCCATTCTGGCCTAAGTCTTCTGAGTTTTTTCTTAACCGATTTATAATCTGGATACATCGGAATGGCATGTTCAGTAATTTTATGATTGGCTCCTGGCATATCTTCATAGGTCCAGGCAAAGACTGTTTCATATTTTATTTTAATTCTCTCAAATTTTGATCTTTTTTCAGGAGTTACATTAGATGCTATTAAGATTTTCTTTGGGTTCTCCAAAGTTCTGAGATTAAACGGAGTTATAACACCCCCGACATCCCCTTTGGAAGGATTTCGGGTGCGCTACCGACACTCACTCACGACACGGCAAACATACATGCATAACAATACATACGTGCACTAAGCGGAAGCATTCACTAACAATAATAATAGAAAATCATGTATCATATATAATCAAAATATAGTTATATACAATTTCCAAAAGATTACATCTTAAATCCTATATAAAATTACATATGCAACTATAAAAGAATAATACATATACAAAAAGAATTATAGGAGGAGACAAAAATAAATAACTCTACTCCTATGTGGCCAGCCTGCAGATGCGCGACTCTAATGGGAACCCAAAATCCTGCCACCTACACGGGAAAAGAACCCGTGCTAAGCGATAATGCTTAGTGGGGAGGAACAAAAACAAAACAACGCTAAAAAAGTACAAGTAATGACATGCATAAAATGAATAAAGCATACACTTACCGAGTTCACTATAAAAGTAGGAAATCAGAAATACATTATATATTTTCACTACATCCATTCAACCAGCATACATGGCATAAATGCACTAACCAAAAACTAATTCACTAAGACAATACAATTATCTCAAATAATAAACATAACACTATACTTCATTAAGATAAATCAGAACACTACACAATAGCCTGAACTTCACTTGTGGTGGATACGGGAACACTACACTAAAACTGGAGGCTAGGCCTCAACAGCATCACTAAGACCCTATAAGCGGGGTCATCGCTCAAAACCGGAGGCTAGGCCTCAACGGTATCACTAAACCCTATAAGCGGGGTCATCGCCATTCTAAAAGTAAACATAGGAAGCTGCACTCACTATCCCTTTATAAGCATGCTTATCTATCCACTACGATGACACTTCAGGACAAACTCACTCACTCCAATCATAACACTTAACATTATCGAAAAATACAAATCAAAACACTATCATGCCAATGATTATCAATATCAAACTCTAATCATGTGGTAAACAAGGAATAAATAAGCATAAACCATACACTAGGAAGAAAACATGCAAACAAGACAAGAAGAAAGCATTTTCAGAAGCAAAACAGGACAGGAGAGGGGATTTACTGTTGTAATCGCGACAGAAGCCAGGGCACTGTGGGGGACAAGGAGAAAAGCACGATTTGTGCTTTTATGCACGATTCGTGCTCAAGGTGCACGACTCGTGCACGATGCGTGCACAATCAAGGCTGTTGTGCATGAGTCGTCCATCTTGTGCACGATTCGTACACAGCCAAAGCTCCTCTCCGAGTCGTACTGACATTCACGACTCGGGGCACGCTACTCCCCCCTACACGACACGGAAAAAATGTCTAAGACAAAGAGAAATCCATTTCTGTCGCAGTCACAACAGAATCATCTTCCTTGCCAGAAACACTCTTCCCATGCTCTGCTTTTCATCCAAACACACCCACTTCACTTACACATACAACCCTCTTACCTCAAGCCTCCATTTCACTTTCATAACACTTTCTAACATCATTCAAACATAATTTAACACATTAATCATGGGATATCTCGAGATCTACACAATCATATACAAACCCAGAATTTTATCCACATAACATGTTTAGAGACTTCAAACACACATACAAACAACAAGATATCACTAGCATTTGAACCAACATTCACTAATTTACTAGCACAGGCATTTACCCAATCAAATCACTCATAATTTCCAGAATTAAAAGACACAAACATACACACAATCTAAATGAGAACTAGGGCATAACTCAAACTCGTCACAATAGAGAACAAACTCCCAAACCTGGAATTTACAGTTCAATCTTTCCTTTAAGAGCCCACTTTCTCTTTCCCTTTACTCTTCCTACGTTCCTCCGATTCTTGCACAAAGACCCAGCCAAAATAACACATAAATCAAACCATGCAATATCCTTTTCAAAACCCAAAAAACACAGAGCAAATGAAGATGAAAGAGAAGAACCCAAGATAAAACTCAAGCTTACCTCTTGAATAACTAACTCAGAACTCAAAAATTCCAATTCAAACTTGAAGGTCCACGCTAGGGCAAGTAAGGTAGAGCAGAAAAATGAAAGAAAAGAGAAGAAGAGGAGAGGAAGGAAACGTAAAGCGTGAAGAACAAGCAGAAATATGCTCTTTGCTTTCCTCTCTCCTTCCCTCACTCCTCATTCAATGCTCTCACCCACCCAACCTATGTGGCAAGCTCCTATTGGACCAAAAATTCCACTTCTTGACTTTTATCATTTTAGTCCCTTACAAATCCCCTAATAGTCCTTGGCCAATTACTCTTAACTCACTAACATAAATTCTTTTACTCAAACTTTAATTAATTCTTCAATTAAGTCCTTAATTATCAATTTCCACATGCAAGATTACTGAATTACGCTTAAATTCCCGACTTAGCATACCATTTTCGACTAGGCCCATTTTCGGTTGTTACAGGAGTAGCATCAATTGAATCAATGTCAAATATGAATGAGTCATGCTCATGATTATGCAAAGTGAAATCATAAGAAATATCACAAAAGTAAGCAAAAACGTTCATCTTATTAATGAAACTAGAATTAAAAATGTCATTATTAAATAGTTCAAAAATAAAAAGAACATCTAAATAGTTAACATCTTCCTCTGCTGCTGACACGGATGTTGTCGTCAATGGTTCATTATCATCCTTAAGAACCATCTTCCCTTCCCACTTAGGCACTTAATCCGTCTTATTCTTTCCCTCTCGCTTTTCTAGGTCGGAGATTTACTTGAAATTAATCATATCTTGAATGGCATGTCTCAAGTCCTCGCAATTGTCTGTGGTATGCCCAGTATGCTGGTGGAAGGCATAAGATTGATCCGCTTTGTGACCGGGCTATCCCTGGTTTCTGGCAGGCCTAGCCGGTAATAGCTGTAGCATCCCTTCCTTTATTAGCCTTTTAAGGACCTAAGACAAGGATCTATCCAAATCAAAGTAGTGCCTCTGAGCCGCTTCAGTTGCTGACACTTTCCCTGTCCTCTGAGTACCACTATTATTATCACAACGACTAACTCTTAGACTTATATGGTAAGTAATAGTCTTGTTGAGAGGTGCCCGGGTAGTTGCAAGCTTGGATTTCATAATTTCTTCTTCAAGATCAGCTAGCTTGGTTTCAATGCTTGAGGAACTAGGAAGGTCCATTGACTGTGAAGGCTCTGGCCCTTTTTCCTTTCTTACTTGTCCTACTGGTGAAATAAGTGGAGCCTTGCCTCTGGGCTCAAAAGTAAACGAAAGTACTGCGGTTGTTGCTGTATGAGCCTTCCTGACCGTGATCAGTTCAACTTGGTTAAGGGTAGTTGCCATAAGTTGGGCCTGAAGAACGAGTGCCATGGCAATCCATCCTTTCCTTAATCATGGCCAAGAGCCTTTTTTCATGTTCGTTGAACCATTTATCCATCTCTTGGGCAATTAGGGCACGAGTCTCTTCAGTCTGTTGCAAAGGATCAACCATTTCTAATGCCTTCAGATACTCTGGTAAGGATGCTAAATCTTTGTCAGCCAACCCGAACTTTGATCGCTCTTTAGACAACTATCGGGATCCCTAAACCACCTAAGCAAATGGTCTATAGTGGCTAAAAAGTCGAAGGGTTAGAATGATACATGTGATGCATGGAATAAACTTATGCATCAGACGACCTATACATGTGAAAATCATATGCACAAAATAGAATGTACACACATAAAGGAAATGTATATGTTTTTTTAACATGCATGGATGACACGTAAGGCATGAATATGCAATGCAACATCCACAACCACATGCAAGCAGATAGATCTTTCCAACCTTATCACTCCCACACGCGATGTCATGCGGTCTCTTTCCTAGGTGGGCTTAATCCATGGGTTAGTAGGGAACCCAATGGATACGTATAGTGCACGGTGGAAAACCGGCAGCATAACCTCTGTTAACTAATATACATACGTATGGGTTTTGATCATTGTGTATTTAGGCAGTCCGAATAAATTGACATGGGCCTATCGGTGCATGAAAGTCTTTGATTAGGTGACCAACCAATCTACTTGGGTTTGTCCAATACATAATAATCCATACAGCAAGCAAGGTATTATGGTTCATACCACTTAGGGAAAGTATCTATTTCCATTACATGAGCTTTGGTCAGGGTGATGATACTTCTAAGCTACCCAAGCATGATCCCTGACAACGGGTCTAGCTCATCATGAGTATAGCGATCGATCGGATCATCATTCGATATACCACATAGTACTAGACTTGGGCTAGTGATTATCCTTAACACTTCCCTATATTGAGTGAACGTAGGATTGTGCTTCGGGAATGCACTGGGGCTAAGAGAGGGACCAAACTAGCATAAATCTAAGGCTCTAATGATATGCAATGCAATTTCGAAAAATGGATGAAATTTTTAAATTAAAACTCAATTATATGTTTTTACCAAGCTATTTTCGAAACAAAGTCTCGATTGTCCCCAGCGGAGTCGCCATTGTGACACACGCAGGCGCCCCGAATGACCCACTTTTAGAGTGTTCGAGAGAGGTTCATGAAACCTGTAAAACATTGGCAACAAGGAGGTTTCTTGGAATCACCACCCAATAAAGTATTGGAAAAAGGTCGTCTAGCTTAACTGAGCCTAAGACAGCGCATGTGTGTCTATTTTGGGCAATCAGAGATATTTTGGACACCTCCTTCAAATAGAACACTGGAAAAATCATCTAATCTCATGCCTAAGATGATGCATATGCGTCTATTTTGGGCAAAACATAGATATTTTGGACACCTCCTTCTAATAGAACACTAGAAGGATCATTTAATCTCGTGGAGCCTAAGACCATACAAATTGGGCCTATTTTGGGTAACAAGAGATATTTTAGAGACTCCACCCCAATAGGACATTGAGATGGTCCTCTAACCTCGTTGAGCCTAAGACCAGAGAAGGTTCGGGACTTTCATTTATTCATACCTTGATTAAGTTATAATTAAGTTTTGAATTTAAGATGTCATTCTTTTTCTCATACAATTTTAATGCATTAATTAAAGCACAGATTACTCACATAATAAAAGTGATAAACAAAAGCAAGATTAAGATAAGGTAAATGAAAGCCCAATAAATTATAACAAAGCTAGGGGTGGAATACAACCCCCAATGTAAATGAAATGTAAATTATACATAAAACAGGATATTTATTAAGGATGAGGATATTGGTCATCGCATGCATACTTACAGAAAATAACATTGAAGGTGAAAATTTATTTGGATATGAAAACTAGGACATTGGTCCCATTTTTATTAGAAAATTTTCAAATTAATTAATATAAACATTTTTGTGATTTTCTTTTAAATGTTTATAAAATAAACAAGTTTATTAAAAATTACATGGCAAAATAAATAAAAAAGCCAAAAAAAAATAATACAAATAATAAAATGAAAGTTCAAACCAAACGAGCCTCCTTGATCTCCCCGTGTGCTTGTGGGATTGCCCAAGTAAAGAAAATAAGCGTTGGAATAAAACAACAAACACAAATAAAATTAATGTTAGTGATGTAATCAAGAAAAATCAATTAAATACATGACATAATCAATAATAAATTAAAATAAAATAAAATAAAATGACATCAAAAATTGACAAATGAATTAAAATATTAATAAATTAGAATAAATGAAAAAATGTATTATGAATGACAAATAAGTTAAATGACATGATTGAAACAAATAAATCAACATATTAATTAATTAACATATTAATATACAAAAACATAAAAAATAATAATGAGAACAATAATGAAAAATAATAACAATGGTAATAATAATAATAAATAATAATAATCATGATAATAACAATTATAATAAAATAATAAAAAATAATAAAAAAATGATAATAATAATGATAACAATGATAATGGTAAAAAACGATAACAAAATAATAATAATAATAATAATAATAATAATAATAATAATAATAAAAATCATAATCATAATAATAAACATAAAAATAATAAATAATAATAATAAACATAACAATAATAAATAATAATAATAAACATAATAATGAACCAAATATATAAACGATTGAATAAATAAATAAATGAAAACAATAAAAACTTACATGTTAATCAATTAATAGTGAACAAGAAATAAAAATAATATAATAAACAAATAAATAAAACTATGATATTAGATTCAGAATGTTTAGCCTCAGAATTCGGATTCGATGGAGGAAAAAATGATGATTGATTTCCTTGTTTTGATCCACAAATTGGAAATAAAAATAAGAAAAAGTTGAAATTTTATTCCATGGAAGAAAATTTGCTAAAAAATGGAAGAAATTAAAAACTTTCAAGAACAAAAAATTATTCTCTTTGTCTCAAGAACAAAAAAATGGAAGAAAAATAAAAAAAAAAGTCTAAATCTATTCTCTTTAGAAAAATAATTATAAAAAAATATTGTTTTTTAGAAAATCAAATGAAAAATTGTACTTCAAGAACAAAAAATTATTTTCTTTGTTCCCAAAATCAATTTTTCATAAAAAAAGATTCAATGCAAAATCCTTGAAAAAGCTTAATTGAAATAATAAAATAAAAGAAAGTGAGAAAATTAGATTTTAAGAGCAAACAATTATGTTATTTGTCTCAAAATCAATTTTCCATCAATAAAATTCCATCTAAAAATACTTAGAAAAAATTTTATTGAAACCAAATGAAGAAGAAAAAGTATTGAAGGAGAAGAGCATTTTTTGGAAGAAGAAGAAATTGAAATTGCCCACTTTGACCAAAAGATTCTCAATAATTCCTCTCGATTATTTCATAAAACGATCCGTAAGTTACAACATCATCCTTGTCTCCTTTATCTAACCAAACTTTAGCTTCCTACATAAAGATAATGGCATTACAAATTAATGTTGGCTCCTAAATCAAAAAATACTTGTTCAACAAAATTTTCGCAAGTTCACAGGGCAAAGTGAAACTACCCGAATCCTCAAGTTTTCGGGAATTTTGTTTAATAAGATAGTGCAACAATTTTTAGAAAGTTGAACTATTCCAAATTCTTCTAAATTTTTCTTATTAGAATACAACTCCTTGATAAATTTAGCATATTTAGGCATATAAAGTAAAGCTTTAGCAAATGGCATATTCACATCCAATTTCTGGAACATATATAAAAATTTTGCCAATTGCTCATTTTTCTTTTCTTTCCATACAAGAAAATGATAAAGCAGATAAGTTGCATCCACATCATAAACATTAGTACTCATAACCATATTTCAGCTTCTAAAGGTGTGTGACCAATTGCCTTAGCTAAAATAGTCACAATGCCCTTAATGGATATTTTCTTTATTATTGTTGGATTACCTGTGAGCTCCTCAAATTTCTTCTATAAGTAATAAGCTTCATTTAACCACAAGCCTTCTAACATGCAAACTAAAAAAATTAGCTATGCCTAATTGACTTGCATAACTGGTTTAGTATGCTCAAATAAAGATAGAGAAAAGAATTGATGGACGATAATAAGTGCATGAGTTACCAAGTGATGTGCTTTGGATTGCCTAGAGATGTACTGTGTGGGATGGTAAAGGTTGAAAGCAAGTCGCTAGTTGACATTCCTATCACTCTCTTAAATATATCACTCTGCATTGAGTGGGAATCCTAAATCGGTGCTAAAATGATTAAAGCTCACCTTGTAATTCTTCTTGTTCAGAGTGAATGTAACCAAATCTGGGTCTTCTTTGTTTTGTACATCAATTATGCCTTTCGTTATAGCTAAGAAATCTCTGGTGATATCTGGACAAACCCTCTCCTTCTTACCAAAAAAGTCCCCTAACTAATATTGGTTATTATGTCTTTGATTTCCTCTCTAACACCTAGCTTACCTAAAAGCTCAAAATCAAGATATGTAGATGGAACATACTCCACCTATGAAAAGATGTGATAGGCATGTTTACACGCATGGATGTAAGTGTGGGGTTGTAGTGTCCCATGCTAATGGAGCACGTGCAGATGATCCGGGTTCTCGAGAAGAAGAAGCCTAGTCATGCCTCACTTTTTTAGGTGCCATAGCTAAAGAAAAAGTTCAAAATCAATTATAGTGCAATAATGAAGAAAAATAAAGTGTGAAAATAGAAGTAAAACAATGATCAATAATATATCGCACACAATATAATAGTCCTAACTTGCAATTTTCATGAATAGTGATTTTTGGGTTGCGAATAGTGATACCGGGGTGAATAGTAACACTTGAAGTTGAAAAATATTTTATTGGACCGTTGGAAAGAGCATGTTAGCAGGAGTCTAAAGATGGAATTTGAGGTGAAACAAAGGTCAAATAGGCCTTTAAAATGCGAAAAGAAGAAAAAATTGAGTTGTGGACGTTGTCACGAGGGACAGGCATTTGTCATGAGGGACAGGCATCTGTCACTGAGTTGGTGGCATCTGCCATTAATAGACGGACATCTATTACTCCAGAACTAGAAAACTGACCTACTTTGACCAGTTTGACCGAACTTTAAAAGATGCTATGGACCTCCAAAAAATTATTCGAAAATATGGATGTGTTCTAAATAATATGTATAATCATATGGTAAGGAAAAAAATAATATTTTGGTGATACTGAAAATTGGGTCATTAGACTGGTAAATATTTATTAGACTAGAAAACGGTCTCTAATTGACCCAACAATATTCGTGGAGCCTAATATATATATTTTGAGAATTATGGAAGAATTTTTATGAGGAATTGAGCTTGGAAAGTGGTCAAATTAAATTGGGCCAAGATAATCAATAATTAACCTAATTGGGCTTTTGGGTTGGCCCAATTGGTTGGAATATGATTTGGCCCATCTAAAGGGACTATAAAAGGGCTAAAAATATGCATTTTTCTTGAAGATTCATTTGGCTTCTTCATCCTTCTTGCCGTTTCTTCCTTTCTCTCCATTTCTCCATAAAATTCTTTCCTTCTCTACTCTAAAATATGCCAAATCTTATACCCCAAATAATTCTAAACCCTCAAATCCATCTTTAGCAACCTCAAGAGTATGATTTAAGTGAAGGAAGTGAAATGAATCAAGAAGAAAAAGGTTATGGATGAAATAAAGTAAGTGATTTAGCTTGAAATAAATTGATTAAATACTTTCTATAGGTAGTTTGAGGGGTGAATAATATGATTATGTAATTATATTGAATAAAGGAAACAAGAAATTGATGGTTCCTTATGCATGTGTATTCAGCCATGGTGGACAAAGAAAGAAGGGGAGGTGAAATACAAGGAGAGAGGAAAAGGAAAGAAAGAATAAAGTGTGAACAAAAAGAATTTAAGGTAAGTGGAAACACAATCTATTATTTTCCATTTAATTTAAGCATAATTAAGTGCATGTTTTGTGTGTTGTTAATGAAATGTGTATGAATAATTGGAAATAAGTTTGGAAGGATGTTATTTGAGCTTGTGAATATTGGTTAAATTAGTAAAATTGGAAAGAATTAAATTTAATGGTAACTTCTTATTATTGCCGAATTGGAGGTTAATGTTCAATACAAATTATTGTGATGTCTAATGTAATATAATGATAGGAAAATGTTAATTAGCATGAGAATTAATGGAACATGTGATAAATATGAAGAAAATAAAATTAGAGACAAAATTGTTACCTTGGCCGAATGATATGATAAAATAGAATATAGTGTAAATTGATAATTTAATGAATATGACATATGAAAATGAATATGGAATTAAAAAGGAGTGAAAAGTAATTTATTGAAAATTTTTAGTGTTTAAAATGAATATGTTCTAATTTAGGAATATATTATGTCTAAAGTGAATAATATATAATATGTTTAATTAAAGTAAAATAATATTATAATTGAGGTTAGAAATAAATAACTATTAGCATGAAATTGAAATTAGTGGAACAAAAATATAATACGATATGTTATGGAAGTGTATAAAATAATATAAATGTGTAAAATAAGAAATAAGCTTAAATGAGACTAAATAAGTTAAAATGAAGTGAAAAGGGGCAAAATTAACAAGATTTAAACGTTATAAGGATAGAATGATAATTATATAAGAATTAAGGTAACAAGTGTAAATATAGAGCAAAAAAGTAATTAAAGAAAAGTAAAGAAATAGGACATAAAGGTGTAATTGAACATGAAAATAAGGTTTAGGGACTCAAATGAATATTTTACATGGAAGAAAATGAAATAGGAAGGAAAATAATAATGTAGTGGCAAAATTGTAAATATAGTGAAAGAAAGGGTAAATTCAAAAATTAATGAAAAATAAGGGACTATATGGTAATTTACCCAAAATAATATAAAAGGAGGATTAAAATGTAAATTAGAAAAGGATATGATTATGATAGAAATTAAAAAGAGTTGAAAGGGCATAACAAAAATAATAGTAATATTAATAGTAATGTTAACAAGTATAATAAATGACAATAATATTAATATTAGTAGGATTAAGTATGATAAATATAGATTAGTGAAATGAAAGGATAAACACAAGTAATTGTAATAAAATAGTAAGGTATGATATTATAAAAGTAATATAAATTAGTATATTAACATGTTAAATATTAAAATATTTAATGAATTGTTAGAAGGTTACAAGAAAGAAAAGTAATAGTGGCATGTAAATGGTGTTCACGTGTGTAAGTAAGAAAGCAAACATTCAGATTTTATAATTGACATTAAAAAGGTTAAAAGGAAAATAAATAATAGTAATCTAAATAATGTTAATAATAGTATTATTGATATTATTAAAGACAATAATATTGGAAGAGCTAAATGAAATTATAGATAATCATATAAAAATATTGATTTATAATTATAAGATGAGTATATATATATATATATATATATAGTAGAATGTAAATTGGTCAAGTAACTATAAGAAGAAATATTATGATGATAGTGATAATAAAATTAATAATAGAAATAGTGGTAAATATAATGATAAGTAGTTGTGAAAAGGAATAGTGATAATGAAGATAATAGTAATAGTGTAATATCATTAAAAGTAAATGAATAAAAAGGGAAGTGCGTGGAAGCAAAATGTACAGTGTAAAATAATTAGTAAATATCCGAAAAATTTAATGATATAAGAGATAATAAAAATGAGACCAGTAATTGAGTAAGTGATTAAGTGAATAAGCGACATAAGTGAAAAGTGTGCATTACTCTTAATAGTCTGATAGTCAAATCTAGTCTAAAATATAATTGGCTTGTAGCGCTCCTAATACCCGTTGGGAGGATATTGGGTGTCATGCACACACATATACGCATACACATACATTATAGCAGAAAAATATACTAATGAGCGGAAAAGAAATACCATTAATCTAAACATACTTAAAAATAACTTAAAATATTCATATTACAAAACATCATTGTTCTCCTGTTACATGCTCATACTTCTAAACATATAGATTTCATTTACAAAAGTTACTATATCATCGATACAAAAGAATCATATACTTTAACAAAAGAACTCTACACAAGCTCCGAGTGGCCAGCAGATGAACACTCTCTAACCGAACTGAACCAGCAAACCTACACAGGGAAACACCCGTGCTAAGCGATAACGTTTAGTGGGGATAAACAAAGACAATAGACCTCTAACGAAGTCACAAAGATCACAATATGCATATCACATATAATAATGCTAAACACATACTATCGTTCATTATCATATAACTCTTCATGCACATAACCTATAATTCCTTCATATAGTCATGTATATATATACATATTAAACATATTAACATGCTTTTATCATATACAATCACCTCAACATATACATAATCTCTAGCTTAGAGCACGTCACAAACTATAAGTGATAAAACATCGCTACTTCTATTACATTATCAATACGTATACATACATATCACTACATCTCTTGTACAAACATAATTACTCAATAGCATAGCCTGAATTCACATCGATGGTAGATATGGGTACTTTAGGTACCGGCAAACAGTACAAACATCTAGAGACCTAACTCAAACATCTTGATACCCTAAGGTATCAAACATCTAGACACAAATGGTGCCACACTGGCAGCTGCACTCTAACCCTTTATAAGCATACTTATCTATCCACTACTATGAACCCCTCAGGCTTAACACAATTACTCTATTCACTATAACTTATTCATTGTATTTACTTAAGTTTCTAATCATATCATCGCACATCAAACTCAACTCATATATTAACTAAGCAAACTATGAACATGCATATACGTTCATTCATATTTTCATATCATACTTACTATGCATGGTCATACATAGTGCAATGCAACTTATCACTAATAACCACATGCCATTATAACAAGTAAAAGAGCTGTTGAACTAAATCAAAGCTCATTAGCTCCCAACTAACCAAACTTGCATCTAGCAAGAAATCAAGTACAATCTTAACTTAACACACACGCATTTAACAAGAAATCACACACGATCCCAAACCTCAAAAGCAACTTGACCACTTCTCTAATCTAGCTCAAATCTTTCCCTTGCCTTTGCCTTTCCTCTTATCAACAGCTTCTTGCACAAAACCATCCAAATACATACATTTAATCCAATACTTAACTAACTTTAAATTAAAAACAAAAATAGAAGAAGAAGAAGAAGAAGACACTAGAACATCCAACTACACTTACCTTTCTCACTTAACTCTTCAAACCAATCCAAACTCAAAGCATATTTAATGCTCATCACGTAGTTTATTTGACTGTGTGTTGGTACTAAGTAGGGCATCTGTGGAGTAGGCATACTATAAGTTTTGAGATCAGACTGGACCTTTGGATTGAAGCTAAGAATAATATGTTAGTTGATATTGGCATGTATATGTAACATTTTAGAATTGATTATGTACCGTGTATTATGGACATGGTGAATATTAAAGAATATTATTAAATGACGTGATGCGACAAATGCGATGTTTGGGCTGGATCGAATGAGACTTGTTAGTGAAATGGGAGTTTAAAAGGATAAATGATTCTATAAGGTGGAAAAAAAAAGAAAAACAAAATTACTGCATTTGCCATAAGTATCGATTAGACAGTAACTAAACAATCATGGTAATCGTTAAAGTAATATAACGTACGTATGGATGTGATAAGGGTGTTACACTACCTATGAAACAGGTACCTGTATCCTCATCGGGTAACTCTGATCTGGGCTATCTCGGGACCCGATGTCTACATAGATGCATTCATGGTTTTCTCAAAAACTGCCTTAAGTTCCTTATTGGAGACCTTAACATGGCTATTAGCATGTGCATGGTAAGGTGTTGTGATTTTTTGCTAACACAAAATTTTTTTAACAAAATTTTAAACTGATGGTTGACAAAGAGCTTACCACCATCGCTAATTACTGTTCTAAGTGCTTTGAATTTAGTAAAAATATTCATACTAAGGAATTCAGGTGCAACCCTAGCATCACAGTTTCTAGTAGCAATAGCCTCAACCTATTTGTTAACATAATCAACTATTATTATAATATATTCAAAACCAAAAAGAATTTGTGAAAGGTCCCATAAAATCTATTCCCTAAACATCAAACAATTCAATTACAAGAACATTGTTTCTAGAGATATTTCCTACACGTTGACAACTATCACAAACAAGAACAAAAGACTTCACATGATTAAATAAGTTGGGCAAAATAAACATGATTGAAAAACCTTTGTAACTGTTCGATAAGGGCCATGAAGTCCTCCAGCTTCACCAATGTGATATCATTTCTTGATTTCCCATTATTCTTATTTTAGAACACAACGTCTCAAAATCTAGTCCGTGCACATCTTGAAAAGATAAGGGTCATCCCAAATATAATACTTAGCATCCAAAAGGAATTTCTTCCTCTATTGGTAGGTCAAGTCCTTAGGAATGTAGCCATCTGTAAGAAAATTTGCTATGTCAGCGTACCAAGGAATGGATACCATACAAGAATAAACTGAACACACTCTTTCATTAGGAAAAATATCTAAAATCTCCTTGTAGACACCGGGTCTTGAGGTAGTCCAGGTCAGAGTTACCCGATGAAGAGATCCGCATTGGTTTCCGGATAAATGGATGGAATTCGAAGGTTTTTGTCTTTCGGTTTCATGAGGATTAAAATCTTTTTTCTCTATAGCGCGAAGTTTTGAAAGGGTTTGGGAAATTTTGCTTGAAATTAGAAGTTTTGCGCCACTAACGGGATGACCGTCTGAAGTAGGGACGCCCGTCTCTACTTGGGGTGATCCCCATCTTTATACATAGTAGGGATGGCCCGTCTGTAGCTAGGGATGGACACGCGTCTGAGCAGGGTAGCCCGTCCCTAGCCCCGCGTTGCGGCCCATCTGTAGCTAGGGACGGACATGCGTCTGAGCAGGGAAGCCCGTCCCTAGTCCCGCGTTACTGCCCGTCCGTATCCAGATTTCCATGCGTGCCCTT